>CALNHX010005998.1:0-97117 GCA_940337035.1 Agriotes lineatus | reverse complement strand
AATCACCAGGAAAAATAATGATGTCTATTGACCCAATAGTGTGAAAGCGGCATTGTCAGGACCACAATTTCAAAATAACATCGAAAGAAAAGCAATTATCGTGGTATGGGTATACGGTAAGAATGAGGACTAACTACTTCAAACAGCAACACAACTACAGTAACAACACACAACACAACTAAAAACTAAAAAAACATAAATGTAGCAAAACAAACTATAAAATTCCAAAACAAAAAAGTAAAAAGAAGAAAAACATGAGTGGTGGTCTCAGCCTAAGCAGAGCTTGTGCACCGAAATATCTGGCTACCAAACAGAAAGAGAAAGTGATAACGTCTAAGAAAACTATGGTAATCATGGATGGAAATACAGATGAAGAGTCATCTTGAACTTATCATAGTTAGCGGAAAATACTACAAGCTTGAATCCAGAAGTAGTTCTTTCAATATTAGCAACCTGGTCATACGTATGCTAACTTAAAAATTTCAGCCACATATATGGAGTTATCTTCAAATCCTGAGTTGGTGATCTTGATTTTAAAAAAGAATTACAATGGCGACTACACGCATTTTTAATGCAGCAAGAAATCTTACGTCATGGGCTCTAATTTATGGAGAAACTTCCTATTTTTTCTGTACTTCTTGGAAATTTTGAAAATAGCAGTCGACTTGCGTTTTATTGAAAGCTGTTATCCTGTTTATGCTTGTAGCCAAACCCCTGTATGCATTAATAGTAATAATTAATTTCATTAGTCAGTGTCGTTATCTGAACTGGAACCACTGCTATCATTCGAAACATCTATAAGCAACTTATTAACAGTTAGATCTAGAACTTTCTCACGTTCATACCATTCTTTAATCTTTTTCTCAGTGCTTGCAACACATGCGCTCCAAATTTCAGGTGAACACCGCTGTAATGCTTCAGTCCACAATTGCAAGTCGCAAGTCGCAGTGGTATGGTGGTAATCGCAAAACTTCATGCTCATGATTTCTTATTAAATCGTCTACGTCATATACTTTGTTTTTTCTATGCAATTTGGCTAACTTCAATAAATTTAATCTAAATGAAGTTGGATCATGAGAGATGTTGTTGTTATTTAACCAATCTATAATGCGTCGTTTTGTCCATGATGAGAAGCCCTGCTTTTCAACAAGGGTAAAATGATAAGGGGGCATTATCCACGATTATGAGAGACGGTTCTTCTAAATCATTGAGTAAATTGTCAACAAGCCATTTCTTAAACATTTCTGAATTCATCTCTCCATGATAATCTTCTTCAAAGATTTTGTTGCAAATAACAGAGATGCATTTTTAATGAATCCTCCTGTACACCCAGCATGAACAACAATAAGTGGCTTTCCTTCATAACCTTAAGGCTTTCTAACACTTTGTATGTTTGAGTCTTGCCATGATTACCAGAATTTCCTTTAGAATAGATCCAAGCTTGATCCATGAAAACTGCTTACAATGGTGACGATAAATTGATGTTTGCCATATACTTTTTAAAACTGAAGACGCAAACTGGCGATATTTGATTTTTCAATTAATGCTCTACGAACGTTGTCTTTTTGAGAAATTTAAACCCAAGGTCATGCAGAACAACGTTTAAACTGCTTCTGCCTATTAGAATGTGATACTCTTGAAGTTCATCATTTAAAGATTTGAGAGTAGGTAATGTGTTTTTTCTGGAATAAATATAAAAAATTCACATTTATAAAATCAAATAAATGTTATAAGTACGCTGTACTTTCACTGTAAATCTTATATACAGTTTTCCTGATGACCAGTTTAGAAGACTCTGCAGGTCTGCAGTTTTCGATTTCTTACGAGATCTTTTTTTACAGGACTAAATAAAACTGGTTGGTTTCTACTACGAGCCTTGATCCTTTTCACAGTAGCAATGCCTATCCCTAAAGCCTCAGCTGCTCGCTGCACTAAACAAGCAATTGTACAATAAAATCGTAAGCACTTAATTAACGTGCCATACCTCTTGCACACAAGACAAAGGAAGTAAATGCCTACCATTTTCTTTTTCCTTGTCAAATTAACTTACAGATTCAGCAACAATTGTTGAAACTGCGAACACAAAGTCTTGCCTTGCACTGACATATTAATGCGTACGTCTTATTAGTTCTGACACGAACTGCTGCTTATTGTTGGCCAAAACTGTCAAAAAGGTTTGTACGGGAAAACCAACCTCGAAAAATGTGAAGGACAAGTCAAATGTTCATCATATGTTTGTGGACGCATACAACGTTGCCTATACTTACGGATTTTTTTACAAAAATCTGTAAAAAATCTTAGATTGTTCGTAAAATTAATCTCATTTATCTGTATATATATATTGTCGGTTTACAGCGTCTGTCGGCGCTTTCGATTTCCAGACTTCTTTTCGGTCGAGACATTGTTCTTCATTTAGATATCTTTCGCTCATTGCTTTCCGGATTCCTTCTCCCCAAGTTCTTCTGGGCCTTCCTCCCTTTCTTCTCTCCGATGGTATCCATTCCATGGCAGCCTTTGGTAGTCTTCCTCTGCCATTCTCCTTACATGGCCGTACCAGTAAGTTGTTTCTTATTTATATCGTCGATTGTAGTCTCTTGTACTGCCATCTTTTCTCTAATTCTTTCGTTGTTACTCTTTCTCTTCTTGATACTCGACATGATCTCCGTAAGGCGTCCATCACAACCGCTGTAATTCTTCTTTTATCATCTTCCGTCATCCTCCACGCTTCAGCTCCATAGAGTGTTATAACTTTTTATTATTACTTTGTAAATAGTTAGTTTCCGTTTCTTAGGGCCGGTTGCAGAAAGCAATGTTAAGTCTGGTGTTAGCTAACGTCGAGTCAAAGTGAACAAAATCGCATCAAATTTTGTTTACTAATGTATTAGTTACCATAAGCATTTGAGATTTGATTCGTTTTTCTCACTTTGACGTCGCGTTAGCTAACACCAGACTTAACATTGCTTTCTGCAACCGGCCCTTAGTAATTTTCTTATGCCACCAAATCCCATTTAATCTTTTTATAGCTCTTCGACCTTGTTTTATTCGTTGTCTTATTTCTACCGAATATTTTCTTCCTTGTCTATTTGTACTCCTAAGTATTTGTATTTGTCACAACTCCCACACTTTCATTGTTCTCTAGTTCTAAGTCTGTTGCTTTTCCCCCCACACAAAGGTATTTGGTTTTGGCTATGTTCATAGATAAACCCATATTTCATATTCTTCCTTGATCTTTCTTGTTATATATTCCAGGTCCTCTTTATCTTGGGCAATGAGGACCTGATCGTCCGCAAACTGCAAGGTATATAGTTTAGAGTCATTTAGTTCCAATCCCATGCCGCTACATTTCTCCTTCCATATCTTTAGTGCATGCTCTACATATATTTTAAATATTGTTGGGGAGATGCAACATCCTTGTTTTAGTCCTTTCGTTACTGTGAAGCCTTGTGATACTTGCTGCCCTATTTTAATCTTCACTGTTGATTCCTTATATATTTCTTGCAGTGCTTTTATTATTGTGTGATTTAACATCGTTTCTTGCAACCACTTCCCACATCTTTCCAATAATTGGTATGTTGTCATAAGCCTTTGTGAGGTCAATAAAGAGCAGATGTAATTCTCTTCCAGTTGCTATCTATTTCTCTATAATTTGTTTTAGGCAGAATATGTTGTCCATGCATGATCTGCCAGCACGGAATCCGCTTTGTTCCTCAGCTTCTCTTTCCTTGTAATTCCTCTTCTATAATATCTCGTAAAATTCTTCCGTAAAGCCTACTAATCGTAGATTTTACAGTTATTCCTCGGTAGTTTTCACATTTCTGTTGATTTCCTTTTTGTATATGGATGAACATAAACCCTATTTTCCATTCTTCTGGAACTGTTTTCTCCATTTAAACATCTATTAAACAGTTTTGTAAGCATTCTTGCCATTTTATCTGTTCCATTCTTTATCAACTCTGCCACAATTCCTCCGGCCCGCTTGCTTTCGATTTTTTAGATTCTTTATTGCTTGTATTACTGTCTCTACTTCCACTTTTATGGGCTCTCCTTCTATATGTATGTTAGTTGGTTGTTCTTCAAATGCCGTTCTTTGTTCTGTCAGAAGACGCTTATAATATTCCTCCCATTTCTTCATTGTTATGGTTTGTATTGTTGATCTGCATTTTCAGTTCTTATATTGTCAATAAATTTCGAGGCTTCTGAACATCTTCTTCCTGCAATATACATTTGAATCTCTCTACATCTTCGGTCCCAATGCTTTCCTTTCTCTTCAATTACTAATCTTCTCACTATTCTCCTGTTTTCGACATATTTCTGTCTGTCTTCGTCCTTCTTAGTATTGATCCATTTCAGGTATGCTTCTTTCTTTGCATTTATTTCTTTTTCTATGTTACCATTCCACCACCATTTTTGCATGTTTCTCGTTGTTTTGTTTCTTACGCCTAGCACTTTCTTGGCTGCTTGGTGTACGCTTTTTTTATATCTAGGTGTATCTCCTCTGTCGTGTTATATTGTTTATAGTTTAATTTCTCGTCCATTCTTCGCTGATACAAAGTTTTTATACTCTCCTCTTGCAGTCCTTCTATGTTGTACATGGGGATTTCTATCTTTTCCATCCCAATTGTCCTGCTTGTTTTGCTGATTGCATTCCGCTTTCATGTTTGTATATGGAAATACCACTGTTGCCCTTAAACTAGGTGGTGATCGGAGCCGCAATCAGCTCCACGCTGCACTCTGACATCTGCTATTTTAATACGTGGTTTCTTTTTGACGATGATGTAGTCTATTATCGATCTCAGTTGTCTAGTTGCTTGTATCCATGTATATCTATGAACTTCTTTATGTTGGGAAGAATCCATTGGCAATTCTGAGTTCATTGATGTGGCAGAAATTGATGAGTCTCCCTCCGCTATCAATTAGTGACGTCCTCACCAAATCTTCCCACGACCATGTTATTTTGTTTGGATCCTACTCGGCCATTGAAGTCTCCTAACATGATTACTTCTCTATTGTCCCTACCTCGTCAATCGTTTCTTGTAGCTTGTCATAAAAGGCGTCTTTTATCTGCTCTATTTTCGTCATCATTAGGGGCATAGATTCCGAAAAATTGCTAATCTCTTTCCAAATACGTTCATATATACTCTAAGTATTCTCTCATCTACCGGTTCAAAGTTAGTTATATATTTTTAAGTTTTTTCTTGACTAGTAAGGATACTCCTCTTTTGGCCCTCTCTTCCTTCGGTACTCCACTATACAGATGAATAAAGTTTGCCACTTGTTCCATTCCTGATCCCCTTTTCTTAGTTTCTGTTAATGTTATCATGTCAATATCTAGTTTTTTAACTTTTTTTACCACCTCCATCCATTTTGTGTTCACTCCCTGTACGTTCCATGTTGCTAGTTCTATTGTCCTTTTCGTAGCTTGAGTCGTCTTCGATTAATTCCGTCCATGTTCCGAGGCAATTGTCTGGATTTTTTTACAGTTTTGGTCGTTTTCCGAGAAAATGGGAGCAGGCCCATATCTCAACCCCCAACCTGGAGGACCAGGGGATCTCTCTTAGTCTGGCTCCTCACCTAGAACCTGTCCAGCAAGGGCGGCCCTACCAGTAGTTAGACTACGCTGGTATAGCTTCCAGGATCATTATAGCACGCAAGCCTCACCACCGGCAAAAGATGCCTACGACAAGGTGAAGGATCCCAGCGGGAGGTCATTTATCTGTAATTTCTGAATTAACCACACTCAATTTTTTCGAAATAATTTTGCCGACTATATCTAGTTTATTTACTGTTTACTGATAATATCTTTATTTAATCTACGGATTTATTATTAACGTCGGCAACACTATATTTTACAGACGCATACCGCGCTAGTCAAATCCACCTCCCAAAGACCCAGAGACGTGCTAATGTTATGCTATCCTTGTCGCACTCGCGAATAATGGGAGTGACGCATACAAAAACGATTTTTGTGCTAACTTTGTGTAACGATGACGCAGGGATCATCTTTGGCTGGATCCATAGTTGGATAAGACGTCCATTAATAATTATGATTTAGTATGATGATTGTAATTTAGGTGGAAGATCGTTAATTACATCAAATAGAAACAGCTTGTTGAAGTGGTATTAACATTTATTATTAGCTACAATTAAAATACAATTATTTATGTTTGAGCTTTTATAATATTTAGTCTCAAACTTGCCAAATTCTTTTACGATGACAAATGTTTTGTGTCCGTAAATTATATTACGTTTTCTAACTAGTCAGCTTATTGTATTTTAGGTACACTTATCTCTTATATAAAGCATACATTATTTATTTATTTATTTATTATAACATCTCGAACAGGTGCTACCCTTATTACAAGAAATGTAGTGTACATATATATTGCTATATGCTGATATGACTGTTATAGCATGTAAATTAAAATTAAAATAGTCATCCTAACTAAAATCAACTTTAATCATGGTTGCACAAGAGATGGACCGACGCCGTAACTTGCTACTAGGACTTTTCGAACTAATTGGAAAATTTAAGTAGGTAATAAAAATTTGTTAAATTTGTTCATTTTGTTTCTTTTAGTTATAATAATACTTTCTTACAGCAGATGCAAATATATTGTATGGAGCTGACAAATCAATGTGAAGCAGTACCTAAGTTTGGTTTACAAGCTTTAATACATCAGTAATAGGAATTCCAATATAAAAAGAAAGCACAAAGGATAAAGGTGAGAAACGAGCGGGCTTAGCGGGTGCTTTTAATGTTAATAGGAAAATCAGCTTGCTATCGTTAATCTTTTAAGTCTTTAATTTTATTTTCAAATTTTAAATTTTACATTTACATATGGTGTGTCGGTAATACACATTATCTATTCAAAATTAGGCGTGGTTTACTTGACCTGACTTTGACGGAAACACCTCACTGTATTTCATCAATAATTCACAGATAAATGATAGATACGCTTAGCTTCCTATAAATACTAACTTGCACTGCTTTCCCAAGAAGGTTGGCCGCCTTTCTGTAGTCTTCGTTTTTGTTCACATAGATCCTCAGCAGTGATGTGCAGGCGGCTCCCGGCGATACCTGCACAGCTGGAACAGTGCTCAATGGCTGTCCTCCCTCAAGCTGCACCTCCTTCAGGCTCAACTCAGCCTGATAACCTCTTAGTCTATGGACGTTGGTAAAACCGAAGCTTCAGGAGTAGACACGGGAACAATAGCTCCTTCTGTATGGTATTCTCAAGGTCTTACCTTTCTAGTTGCCCGAAGGGTGCTTAGAAGCTGCCTTTGATTGATCACTGTGTGTCCAACGTTTTTTATGTATATACAAAAGTGATAGTTTTTGTATTTATTTACCCTTTTTGACCTTTATTTAGTTGCGGCCCTGCTCCCACGCATATATTCACCAATAAAGCGATAAATTCACACTTTACTGGCAAAATAATTTTATTTTTAGGACTTAAATGTTTGAAATATTTAATTCATATTAACTAACAATCAGTATGTATTGATATCATACATTTCTAATTAATTTCAAGTGCTATCTCTCTTATTGAGTTTCCACCTATCGCAGTTACGACACTAAGCCATCAAAGCTGTATACACCGTTTGTGCATACGTAATTTATTTAAAAAAAATGATTCTGTGCCAGTTGCAGTAGCTAATCGGTGGTAACTAACTTAACATCTTATTTACTTGTGTATTCCTTGGCCCTTTGCAACCTATTTTAAGGTTATGGCCTCTTGATTACGAACCTTTCAACCAAATTTCAATCTATCAGTGCTTATTCTTGCGCTTGAATTACTTTTTCTTTCAATTCACTCCATTTTGTCCTACCATCCGTCAGTCTCTCAGTGCTTTAAATTTGCATCTTCTAGGCCAACTTGTACCTTATCCATCCACCGTGTTTACGGTCTGTTTCGGTTCTTCAAATTTCCTTTAAAACTTTTCTTACTAACCTCACGGCCATTCTCA
Source organism: Agriotes lineatus (assembly GCA_940337035.1). Taxonomy (NCBI): domain Eukaryota; kingdom Metazoa; phylum Arthropoda; class Insecta; order Coleoptera; family Elateridae; genus Agriotes; species Agriotes lineatus. Next base: position 89,149 of record CALNHX010005998.1, on the reverse strand, counting down.
CTAAAAGCTCTAACCATCATATTCTACTGCTCTTTATTTTACTCACTTTGTCTCCCATTCACGATTTACCATTAAACGCCAAAAATCCGTGCGGGATTTTTTGTTTCCAGATAAGTAGCAGTATTTCATCCTTTTTTCTAATCGTGAAAAAATGATCTTCCGAAATTCCTTCAGGTATTCACGTTTCAGGGCTACTAGCTGAAGAAACAGCTGTTTTCTCAATTCCGCCTGTCTGTATGTCTATCAGTTTGTCTGTCTGCCTGTCAGTCTGTCTGTGTGTCCATTTGTCTGTCCCGTATGTCTGTCTGTTCGCCTGTTGGTGGTATAGCTCAAAAACTATTGGTTGGACGAAACCAATATTTTGTATGCGGATTATATGTCTACCTGGCCTGAAACAAAATATACTTTCGGGTCAAATATGTACAAGATGAGCACATTAAAACAATTAAATTCTGTATATTTTTGCTTTGACTCGAGATTAGTTGAATAAAAGCAATATTTTGCAATATCTCAAATTTTTACTTCGACAAAACTGGGCGTATTTTGAACTCAACAAGTACAAGATAAACACCTTAAATATTTCAATTTCTTTTCCTTGGATATTTCTAAATTTCTAGTTTTAGAACTTCCACTTACGAGAAAAGTTCAGCATAAAGCCCTTTACACATTTTTATTTCCCTCCTCCCAAAGACAAATGAAATAATGTAAGCTTGAAAAAACCGTTTTCGGAGATTCCTTCAGATCAAAACATGTTTTCCCAATTTCGTCTGCCTATTTCTCTTTTCGCCTGTCTGTCTGTCCGTCTGTCTGTCTGTCCGTCTTCTTTCTCTTCTTTTCTTCTTCGATTTATTATAGGACAATGGCCTGTTTAAATCCACAGAGTTTTGGACCAGAACGATATTTTGTTTGCGAATTATATATCCACCTAGCTCGAAACCGATATAATTATAAAGAAATGTAAAATATAAAATTCTGCCTATTTCTTCTTTAATTCAAGAACTATTAGTTAAATAAAAGTACCATTTTGCACATAGCTCAGGATGTAACTCTTGACAGGAATGGGTATATTTTTGAGCCTTTTCTTAAAAAATTGTTTTAAAAAATTTAAAAATGTTTGATTCCAGATATTTCACTCACGAGGACAGTTTCATGTAAAGACCTTTTCAGATTTTTATTTATTGTTTTTTCTGCTGCTCCTTACGTGACTACTGGCCGTTCAATAGCTTGGTATGTAGTTAGAGTTGCAGTAATGGAGATCTCATTTGATTTGAGCACGTATTGTAGGGCATAATAACACTTATTGCCAGCTGTTACATCTTCTGGTATCTCACTTTTCTCTGCGATAATATCACCTAGGTATTTGAAAGATTCTACTTTTTCGAGCAGTTTACCTGCAACCTCAAAGTCCAGATACCCTAAATGGAGGTTGTTTCTTTTTGGTTGATAATTAATCATACTTGTGGTGGTATTTTTTCCAGGAAACTATATGTATCGTATAGCTGCTCTGGCTTTTCTCGATATTAGCACGATATCGTCGGAGGATATGCTAGCATCTGCGTTGTTCTGTTGAGTTTGGCCCTCTTTGTTTATTGAAAGTTTTCTTCTAATCCATTCCAGTGCTATACTGAAAAGTATAGTTGATAAAAGGCGAGAGTGGCTCTGGAATATGAAATACCTCAGACGAGCTTTCTTGTAGCTTTACTTTAGATTTCGAATTATTTAAGAACAAGTATATTAACTTTATCAATTTCCTCGATATTCGAAATTATTCTAATATATTATACAACTACTGTTCTCTTATAACTGAGTCATAAGATTGGCTATAATGAATCGTTCTGAATGTGAAGATATGATCCAGGGTGAACCGAGCTTCATGAAACCGTTTTGATAATCCTCCAGCCCTTCGTTCAATTTTTTGTTAACCTGACCCATATTTATGTACTTTTAAGGTAAGATTTTTCTTATTCACCAATGCAGCTCTGTAGTTTAGTGGTTAGCACGTCTGCTTAGCATTTGGCAGATCGTGGGTTCGATTCCCGCAACCGTCTGTTCTGATTCAGGTTTTTAGGTGGTTTTCCGGAGTCAATAAAGTCTTCTCTGAGGCGAATGCCGGGGCAATACTTCTCCACCTTTCCTGGCCTCTCTTCATTCTTCACTTCTCGTTCTCTCACCCATCCTATAATTTCATTTCTTGGTTGAAGAAGGACGCAAGGTCCCTATAGCAGCCCGCCCCCAGTTGGGGGAATTAAAATGACCCTGAACCTTTCCTTTCCTAGTCACCTTTATTCCACAAGTACGCAAAAGCATACCCAAATGCACTTTTTCAGTTTTTGAATAAATCGATAATTACCCGTCCATAATTTTTGTATTCGATATCGATGTGTAAGCATAAAATAGTTTACAAACTAAGAGTAATAAATTATTAGTGTATATGCAACGCTACTAATTGTTGGCGCAAAACAAATTATATATACTTTTAATTAAAAATATACCAATATTTAGGAAAACATCAGAACTCAAAACCGATGTTATATCGACCGAATCTAGATAGGTGGTTTTACGCCTGTAATGCAAGGACTTGTTATTGAATAGCACATTTGTTCAGCTTCGCATGCTTTCTTTTAAAAGGAAAGAATTGGTATATTTTAAACAAGGAATTGCCTTTTGCAGATTTAGCAATAGGATTAGAATAAATTACTAATCAGTTCGAATAAACAGACATTTGAATTTCTAAAGTATATAAGTTATTTACGCACCAAGGGAGTAAACCGCGATTTTAATCCTGAGACTGTAACTAGTTTCAGAGGCGACCAAAGGGAACCCAAAACATTTCCAGTCGAGGGATTAACAAAGTTTACTCTAGAGGTGCATACAAAGTTTTTCTCCCAACGGTAAATCTGAATTTAATGATTTTCAATTCGAAATAAATTAATACTTGCCTTATATCTAGCAATTAACTGACCTGTTGGCAAGGAAGCAAGTTTGTTTATGCCATGAAAAAGTTATAAATACGACAGGCTGTGATAGAATCCCTAAGCAAGAAAGTGGTACCTTATTCCTTGGGAAGGGGAAGAGGAGAGGGGAGATATTCTTAAAGGTAAGTGCATTTCTTATATAAAATCTACCAATATTAAGGTGGTAAATATTACTAGAAGATTTACGACAATACAGGGTGACTCCAAAAGTAATGGCAAGCTAAACTTCCCATTTTTTTAATGGAACACCTTATAGTTAGGCAGTTTAAACATTTTCTATCGAAATGCTGATAGTTTCAAGATAAACTTGTATGTGTCTAAGAATGACAATTTTTTAAAGATATTAAAACTTTTACGTAAAACAGTTATGAATAAGTAATGAGGAACAATTGAATAAAATATTTTGCATGTTTTATACCCCCAAATGCATTTTTTCAGATATTTAAGTTCGAGCGTAAAAAAATAAATTAAACATCTTAATATTTTTTATTTACGACAGCGTTTAAATTGACTTTTGGAGCTATTATCACATAAGAAGGCTTAGACAAAGATGAGATTAGAAGAAGGGTTGAACAGAGTCGTAAGGTAGTAGGATGTCTGAATGCAGTGCGATGGGATAAACATGTATCGCGACAAATAAAAATAACATTGAAAATGCCATGGTGGAATCTATGATGTGCTATAGTAGTGAAGTTCGGACTCTAAGTTCAGAACGACCGCAGAGATGGTTTATTTAAAAAGAAGTGCTGGAGTTTCGGGGTTAGAACGTATTTCGAACATAGAAATACGAGATCGAATGGACGCCCACGCAACTGTAGTGGAGAGAATTGAGTGCAGGTAACTTAAATGGTTCGGACAACTCATGCGAATGGATGATCAAAGATGGTACCGTAAAATTTTTCACTGAATACCACCCAGAACGAGGAAAAGAGGCAGATCTAGAAGATAGTGGAGAAAGAGCATCAGAAACACCATGAGAGCCCTATACCTTATTGAAGAAGATAACTATAATAAACAGGGAAAATAGAAAGATGGCTAGAATCTGTATAAAACTCTAACCCTTACTCTTAATTCTCAATTTAATTCTCAATGATCGTACTAGGCTGTGACGGTTAGAACACCATAACAAACTATTATCATTAAATCAACTTTTAATGCTGTTACGATTAAATTGCTCATTTATTTGATTTCGATGTCTGTAGTACCTATTTCATGTTCTTACGCCTCATTTGCGCATCTATTCGATGTCGATGTCTATGTTACTTAATCCATATTTGGCGAGCTTGTGCCCTGCCTACTTTTGGCTTACATCCCCGGAAAGTAAAAGTTGCGATTGCTTTCTTGGTGTCTTTCCGGCTTGTATTCGCTACTGGCATTAGGCCAGTTTAAGCGTCTTCAAAGTGTTCAGTGAATGTATGGGCATGCAGTTTAATTTTTGTGCTAATAGTTGCTCGCGTTTTTTCGGCGGAGTTGCATTCCTGAACCACGACATTTTAATCTCACGCCATTTTCAACGGATTCTACGCTTGCTGACTTCCTTCTTTGCACGTGCCCAGAACACCTCGGGGTAAGTGAAGGAAGCCTTCTTCGGGCTGTATTTAATTATCTATATTGTAATGCATGCCTTGATTTGTAAAGGTTATTTTAAATTAGAATATTAGTTATTAGCGCAAATCACCACACAATTCCCAGGTTGATTTTTATACTGTGCTATACTTCGCCTGCCAGTAATTTAAGGCTAGTTAAAATGAAATGTATTAGCTGATGTTCAAAGTCAAATGGTTGAATGCCCCTATTTTATTAAACTGCAATATTATTAAGCTAGCTCTAGGCAAACACAAAACTGCTTATCTCAGGTTGGGTTCAAAATTTCACTATAGTCACAAATTAGTAGTTCATTTTAGGTTATTCGTCCTTGAGTAGCTCATATACGCGGTTCTGGTAGATAAAATCTGTCAGATGACACAAATACCTCGCCAGTACAACAGCAATTACTTGAACGTTTAATAAAAATCGTGAAGTTAACAAAGATATCGTCGGGTAATTTGATTCAATTATTGCTTGGCAACAAAACCTCTACTTCATTATTACAGGAATAACGTAGATAGGACGCCATCCACTCACTCTTTCTACTGCTTGGGAATCCTTCAATTTCACAAAATTTTATGACGCTATGCAATTTTTTGATTATTACGGCGTATCTGGACCCTTGTATATGCGATAGGCCTCTTCAGCAAGATTCAATCTCCTATTTTAATAAGTTTCTTGAACGCCAACGCTCAAATTTACAGATGGTTTCTAGCTCGTACAGATGTCCAAACTTGGCACGAAGATGATCGAAGATGACGCTGCTGGAATTTCTCTGCTGGAAACGCTCTCCTGGCTGCAACTTTTACTCAGGATGCTTCTGCAGACCCCGCTGATGTGATGCCGTGCAGACGTCTGGCTTCAGCTGCTTAATTGTTCCGGAATCGAAGTTCTCAATTTTCAGTTGTCGGCGGCCGATACACTCGGAGATGAGCTTGAAAAAATTTATAATTTTACCGTGGGTGTAACTGCCACAAACACTTCCACAGATGGGTAATGATGCGTATAATAAAATGCAACACTTTTAAAACTGGTAAACACTTTTATTCTCGTAAAAAGATTAATTTTAAGGGAGTACAATTTCTCCCAAACTATCTTAATTTATCATTTTAATTGTTCTCATTTATTTTACAAAAACGCATCGCGTTGCTATGTTACCGCGATAATTTCTGTTAATTAGAAATTAGTTTTGATAGCAAAATATACAAATAGAGTAAAGTTTGATTACATAAATCTTAACTTAACATTTTCTTAAGTCTAAAAAAATGTTCATTACTTATAACTATCATTGTTACCTCCGTTACGCACACAAATGTTTTAAAATCACTGCTCTGATTTTTCACTTCGTCTTATTAATGCACTGGAGACTGAGTTCAAATTTACACACGTTGTTCGCTTTCTTCTTTTCCGTTGCCTAATTTCGGGATTGCTCTTTACAATTTTCTATTATCCTTTATTCCGATCTCATTTACTTTTCAGATTGCTTGCCATTCACTGACCTGTACTTTTATTAATAATTACACTTATTTCGTCTGCACATAGCAAACCTTTTGTGTCAAATAACTTTTTTTGACCTGGCGTTAAATATGCGCAAACCTATTTTATTTAATTGTATTACTTTATTCAAACTCTCTGAAATATGCTTTGCTTATGCATGCCTTTATCCGCTTAATTACTACTTCTCGCATCTCATTACCCACGCATTTAATACTTTTATTATTGTTTTAAATTGCAATTTCATAAAATATCTTAACTCTGTGCTTTATTGACTTGGTTAAATATTTTGCACTGCAAACAGAGCCAAGTTGTAGGCTTAAAACCATCTCGATATATCGTGGACTATTTTCTCCTTATAGCAGTCCGTGAAGAGCCGCAGAGCAGTTTACGAAGGTGTTAGCTTCTATAGCATCTGGATGCGGTTCTCACTCAGGGCATGACTTCACCCGTCCGTATATTCAAGTCGAAGCCCGCTTTACACCTGTTACGTGAACTTCTTAGAAATCAGGAAGGCACTTGGTTCCGGAATGTACGTACAGGTTAAAGTTTCCTCTTTATATGGACACTTACTGGAGCCCAGTGCCCTGTCGCTTTGAGCTCCGTTCAGGAATTTTGACGTTTGGATTTCTGACGTGACCTTGGGAACATACAGTTCGCTCCGCGAGCTTTGAATCTGGAAGAACACAAAACGTTATCGCCTTGCAAACTATTGTCTTATTTTAATGAGCGTGATAATATTGTATTATGCATTTGAGAATATTAAAATGTATGCGTTTTTTGAGGTGCCTTGTAACTTGCCGGCCTATAGTTATATTTGCTAATCTACGTCATTATGTGATTAACCACCTGTATTTTATTTATGAATTAATAACGACTATATATTGTGATATTTGCATTCTGGCGTTATTTATTTATTACTGCTACTTGTACTCAATTTCAGCTTCGCTCCCAGAATATTTTGTGCTACTTGAGTGTACGAATTCCCTTTGAATTTCTGGATACACTTGTCATTATTTGGTAAAAATCCGCTCTCGCTATTTTGGCTCTTAATTAATGCGAGTATTTAAAAAACTGCAGACGTCGTTTCCATTGAAATAATTTTGGCCGGCAATTGTATTCAAGTAGTCATAAAGTTTGTATAGTTCTGAAAGAATAAGCCGACGGATCCTTTGGATGATAACAATGCACTAGCATAAATCTCTATAACAAAATTATACCTCAGAGTTCAAATACTATAAAAATTATCGCTAGACTTCACAAAAACAACAATTTAAAAACTTTAATTTTGGATTCACTTGGTGTTGATAAGGTCAAAAAAAGAATCGCTACCCTATTACCAAAATTTAGAATCTTGAATGGATCAAATTCAACTTTTGCAACAAACGTTTAGAATTTCCAGTAATACTATGGCAAAAACGTGCACTTTCCACTTTTATGACACGCCTTTGGAAAATCGTCGCCTCCGCTCACTTTGATGTGCAGTTGTTGAAATGTTGGGTTTGTGTTGTCCTTTGGTGGTTGCCGGGCTCTCCCTGTGCAGCAAACATCGCCAGTAGGACAAACAGTTTACAATCGTTGAATTAGGTAAGTAGCATTTGCCCTACACACCTACACACATAGAGTAAATGGTTTCTAATGCAAACCGACGCAGATTCAACGCGTTACAATTCAGAATCTAGAATATAATCTTAGATTCTGAATGCGGAAAGAAGAATGAATCTAGAATGCCCGATTTAGATTGAGAGTCAAGTCACGGATTAAGTTAGAATGCAGAATGCCTCTCAAATCTTTTCCTGACCTATTTATAGCCAAAAACTTTCACGCCCTAAAACGTTCCGATTGTGTTATGCCACAAAAAAGTTTGTTAAAAACAAAACAGTGTTGCAAAAAGGTTAGTTAAAAATAAGACAGTGCCGCAGAAAAGACGTTAAACGAAAACCATTGTTGCCAAGTCACGCCATACAGAAACCGGTAAAAACCAACACGAAACGGCGGAAAAACAACAAATCCACATAAAATGGTGGGAAAATAACAAGTTAATTAATTTAAAGTTTATTGTACATTTAGAACCTTAAATTTTAATGCTTTTTATATGCTGTATGTTAATACGCTGTCTTGGTCCAATTTTAACGCGCTTCCATCGGCTGCACTACGGCAACGGATGCCACCAGTTGATTATTCAACTTGTGACGAAGGATTAAAGGGTTGGCCTTACCTGGTGGCGAAGGTTGTATTTGTTATTTCTCCGGGTGGTAAATATCGGCCTTATTTGGCTCTCGTCGAGAAGGGTCGGGGTTCCAGCTACGCTGAAAAAGAAAACTAAGGCAGCCGGCGCCAGGTCCTCGACGTCGACAAATCCTTGAGTCGGACCTGCTCAAGGTATGGGATAAATCCAGCAAATCAAATTAGCAAATGCCAATAACATAACAGCGTTCATTAAATATTTGATACTATAGTGCATATAGGTTACCTATATATATCTAATAATAACGCTTTGTTGAATGTGAGCTCGAATAAAGCAGGCAACATAAAAAGACAAAGCAAGCTTTAAGCTACCGCAAAACATATCGCTATTCAATCATTAGCATGCAGGTACGAAGCGAACACAATAATTAGCACGCACCCTGTGAGGCAGAGTGCGACGAAACGAAGCTATGCAAGAGTATGGCTAACTTTTAACCCCGAGAGTTATCTCGATCTGGCATTAAGACGTTACTCAAAATTTTCTAAGTAGCCAAAACACCGTGCGATAGTATGGCCATACGAAATCGAGGAGTTTCTTAATGTAAACTCATAATTCTGTTTGTGATTATTAAGAAAAACAAAACGGCCTGAATATGCTCTTAACAAAAGTATTTAAGCGAAAAATTGCGTAAATAATTCACGGAAGCTTGTATTCTAAGCAATACGCTGCCGGAGTTAGGTCCCGAGCCACAACCTAGCAATCACTTGTTAGTAATATTTGTAATACGAGGAGGCTGTCATAAAGTTAAGCTAGACACGGAGGAAATCGTGCTTGTGCAAAAAGGGGGCCTAAAACGTGCCATAGGTAAGTACGAACATCCTACTATATTGTTTTACAACGTAATGCAAAACTCCAATGTACTATTCTGCTATATTTTGTAGGAGTCTATTATACATTTAAGCGAAGCCACCGGCACTACAGAGTGCTAGTGTAACAGTTAACACACACTATACCGACAACCCGAAATCAAAACTGACATAATTAAGGTGAGCCGTGGTAACTTTAAACTGTAGCTTTCAGTAAACGACGAGCACAAATAATACAGCCAGCCCCGAATCTAATCTAAAACTACATAAAGTGGAAGAGCTGTATAACATTCCCTGACAATATTTATGCGAAAAGTTCGCCTAATATAAATATACACAGGGCGAGACGATTGGTATAGCATGCTCTTATAATATCTAAGCGAGTGATTCGCCTGCAGGAGTACACACCCAAGTCTAATTATTCTGCATGTTTCCTTGCAGTCTTGCAGCTGGGGCATCCGGGATACGAGGGCCAAGGACCTCGGCCTCCAGCAGCGGTTCAAACGACGCAGATAGCCTTGCGTCGGCGTCAGTGGAGGCAGCGTGGGAACTGCAGGTATGCAATGGGCAAACTCTTATCCCTTAGCGGGGGTCGATTACGACATCCAATTGCAATTCGTCAATTACAGGAGCACATGGCTGGATCCCAGCGAAAATTGAGTCCCAGCAAAAATTGGCTAAAAACATACAAAATTCCCAAATAAGCCCCCATAAAGAGGCAGGAGCTATCGTCAGCTTACCTAAAGTTGAAGAGTAGCCAGAGCGAACGCGCAAGGCGTAACGTTGGCCCGAAATAAATCCGCCGTGGCGTCAGACGTAAGTAAATCAACCAAACTAGTAATTACGAACGTCAAAAAGGCATTCGTGCTCTAGGTCCTCCATGAAACTAACGGAGATCAGCCAAACCAACAGGCTTTTCGAAGCACTAAACTGCCAGGGTACAACCAGCTTGTACGAAATTTTGAATGGGAAAGAATGTGTTCAACAAATTCCAGGATATCAAGAACTTCTCTAAAATTTTTTGGCAAAAGGACCCACAAAAAAACCACTGAAAAATTGGACTGCACCCAAGTGGGACAGAATAAATGCAAATGATGAAATTTAGTTAATTACCAGGGGAGTTGCATGCGAAACCACCTATTAATTATAATGGCATGCTTAAAACTAAAATACAACTAGATAAGTCTTCACTAAAGCATGCGAAATTACAAATTGAAGCCACCTACCAAAGCTTAAAAATAAACTAGCAAATTTTCTCTAATACAAGGGGAAGCTATAAACTATCCGTAACAAACTGTCCGTTCCCTGAATTCAACCTGCTACCCAAAATGGAGCTGTCGGACTTCCCCATTGGCTTGTATTACCTTCGAAGCTGTCTCGGAAGCTTCAACTGTGCTTTGCTGGTTCTTCTTCCGTTCGGAACATTGCCACAGCTTGGAAACGTAACGATTCACTTATAGAAACTCATGCACTTCGACGTAACTGTCCAAATTGCACGATAACGTAACCTTTTGTCACCTGACGCAACGCAAATTTATCTAGTTCACATAGTTTGTTTATTTAAGATTTGTTCTTAACATATTTTGTAGTGACTTCAAATAAAATGTATGTGTTTAAGCTTTTTAAACTCTACTTCGAGTTTGATTATTGAGCACATTTCACATTGATTGTGCTTTTTTGGAATGACAAAAACGTTTGCATTATTAAAATCTGTAATTCCAACTTTCGTGCTAGTGTTTCTGCTCATTACTACTCATGCATTTAAAAGGAATGTGATTCTTGCATTGCACGTTCACATGTAATACAAGAACGGTGATCCCTGTTTATATGAAATTTATAAATTCAAATTGATAGTTTATATATTAAATGATACCGTGTTTATATCACAGCACTTGAATGAAAGGTGCCGATTTATTTACATTTTGCTTATTTATTATTAACAATAAACCAAAAATTTAGTTTTTTAGAATACTACTCCAGTTCGATTTTGATTCCACTTAGATAAAATACTTGATAATAGTAATAAAACTAGAAGTTTATAACGGAAGACAATATTTTATACGTTCCAGATCTTTACTGATTTCTACCACCTATATCCTACAAAGTTTGTAATTCAATTACAATGTTGTTACCCGTAAATAACGAAATCAATATAATCGAAGGATTTGTCGGGTAATTCCATGTAACTAATATTCGAAGTTCAATATTTAGTGCCTTAAATGAGACTACATAGCTATAGTAGATGGAATGTAAATGTTTAACTTCCGAATAATTCGGCGGACTCCAATAATTAGGGAAGCCATTAACTTTGCGGTTCTAATAAACATAATATATCAAAGTGGGCCCACTTATCGGGTTGAAATTGGCTTATATAATCTGATATTGGAAATACTTTGATGTTGCACATACACGCAGCCGTCGGGTTAAACAAGCAATTTGCAAGTTTGTGTTCGAACTCCGCACACAGAAGTGTTCTCAAGCGGAGCCCGAACGTTACTTAGTGCAGTATTAGAATATGCATAATCTGAAACAACCATCCCGTCAGTTTACATAGTCTGATAGCTGATGGTGGCCGACTATTTGCCAATGGTAAAAGCTGCTGGATTAATCCACCGAAAGCTGCTCAATAATTACTTCTCACTCTCCCTGTTTAAATGACTACATAGCTTGAACGCACAGAAATTGTTTGTGGAACAACTTAAAATTGTTCGAAGAGTAACTGCAAATAGCGAAACACCAGAAGTATTACTTACGAAATTTATTATTGCGACGAACAAAAGTTGTTATCTTTTTGCTAGCTTTGTTTGTTCGAGGCGGTGCTGGCGGAAACATTACAAACTTTATATATTGACACACATAATAGTTTTTGTTTTGGATTAATATTCTTAGCACTTTCTCTGTTACACAAAGTTTCACACCATTTAACTTTGCACAATAGATTGTCAAATTTTAGGGCCACAACAACAAAATTGGTTCACGCTGTTCAGATTTCCACCGGAAATATTTACTTTTTGATTCATTGAAAATTTAGAAATTATAATAGGCCTAGCAAGAAAACTAAATAATTCTTTAAATACAGTTTTCAAATTTATTCAATAATAATATAATTTAAAAACAAAGCATGGCGGAAAGGTCAGGAATTCTAATTTTAGGTTCGATTCACGGATATACGAGGCTCGTTATTCTATGCGTTCGTCGGCAATAATTACATTTTAATGTCGTCTGTCAGCCTTGTTTAAAATGTAAAATAGGTTACCTTAAAAATCACATTCCATTTTAGTATGTATTTGACAATGCGCCAGTCGAATTGCACAGTTTTCAGATTTATTACACAACAATCCTTTCAGCTGGCTCGATCGAATGCAGCATTTTCCGATGCATTTAAACAGCATTTCGCATCACAGAAAAGCTTTTTAATCCACTACACAGGGGTTTGTAAAATAAAGTGACCATTGTATTTGTCATCAACGGGAAATTATATTGTACCAATTTTAAGAAAATGTTATTAGAGGGAGAACAGTAAATTTATTTATTTATTATGCTTTACAATTTATAACGCCATGATAGAATATATTGCTTGATATTATAAATTACGAAATAACATGCAAAGATACATAGATACAACGGCGTGTTGTCCATATCAGAAGGCATAGCTTTTATTCTTATTTAGCAGAAAACAATTAAACCTTATGTTATGTGTTCTATAAAACTTATTTTAAGGAGAGATTTTAATGTCTTTATATTCCAAAGTAATTTATAATTAAAATCATCTCCTCGTTCGATTTGAAATTATTTAAAATACAAGATGAGACAGTGCAAGCCCATTATAGATACTTCGACACACTATGGGTAGCATGCAGCGGTGTTTGCAATGTGCTCTTTGAATCGCCCACTCCTTAAGAAAAATTTAGTTTGTATAATCTGTTGAACCGGTGCTTTCAATGTGGTATGCCCTATCTTATATTATGTTTCACACATGACTTTGCCATATGTGCTACAACTTCGGTTAAAGATAATTCGCAAAGGAGTCGGGAAATAATTATTGCAAATGCTAGATGGAAAAGATGTGTTTAAAATCGGTAATTTAGCAATACCATTAGCTTAGAGCGATGATAAAGTGACATTTCGGATTCAAAGGTGGCAAGGAATAGAAATCTGTTTCCGCAACTTACCACAACTTTTAAGAAAACCTTCCCGAGACTGAGATTTGAACTTCGACATCAAGTTTGGCAGTCCTGCGGTTTGCGTTTCGCCACCCTAACAACTCGGAAAACAAACAAACAAAAGCGAATGATCCTGCTCAAAAGCTTTTCAGTTCTTTGCATTCATTTCCACACAAGCTAGCGATAGGTTGTGCCGTTTTTAAGGTTCCATCTTTACATCCATCCAGCATGATATACTTGAATTTTCTTAATTTCTCAATATGCTTTAACACCAAAACGGTTGCTGTCTCCACAAAAGCTATGGAATAATTGAGAGGTTGTAATAAAAATTATAAATTTGTAGAAGTCGAAATCCATACTTCGGCATAATCAAAATTAAAGTCACATTAAGGTTATAATTAAAATTATACTTCTGCATATCATATAAATAATTATGATATTTTTATAGAAGTATAACATATATTTATATTGCTATGACAATAAACCTCGGCACGGAGTGACTGAATTTTTATTGCTTAAATTAATGAATGTGCATGTGAAAGTCGAATACCATGACCCACAGCAAATTCATTAAAAAAATTATGTGCACTAAAATAGGACACCATTTCAAAAAAATAAACTGAGGGCAAATTCTCAATGCTGACCACGTACACTACGGTATTCTCCATTCTAAGAGTTGATTATAGCCAATAAAGTTTGACATAGTATCATGACATATACAGAGGTTTATTGCGAACTAGACATGCCAATACAATGCCAGTGTTGTGTAAGTTACTCTAAAAAAGTAACTAAGTAAGTTAATCAGTTACTCGGCAAAAAAGTAATTGAGCAAGTTACTAAGTTACAGAATTATAAAAGTAATTTGAATAAGTTGCTAAGTTACCATAAAGTAACTCGTTATTTTTTAAGTTAGCTTTTTTTATAAGAAGTTACTAATCTACATGCAATTACTATCAACTTAATATCAACAGAAACACATATTTATAAACAATTGCGTTACGGTTATTTTTAAATAACTCGATTAATAGTTTTGTCTTCAATTTTGTCTTTTTAAACTGGCATTATTATTATCTCTATAGTAGCAACTATAAGTAACTGTTTATAATGTTTATATGCTAGCGAGTTGTTCTTAAATAGCTAGTGAATTAATAGTAGATTGTTCTACAAGTTAATAAAAGTGAGAGTTTTCTAGCGAATGTCAAAGTTTTACGTGAGCATGGAAGAATCACTTTTCCAATGTGTTGAACATACAATTTTTTCGTGTAGTTGACAACAGTTTCTTTTAAATCATTTCGGTCAAAGTATGGAAGTGCAATGTTTACTGTATTGTAAAATATAAATAACCATTATACATTATAGACCTAACTTGAAAATGAATGAATCTGTTATTAATGCATGTAGTTTAAATTTAAACTGCAGTATCCTATATCAGATACATCGCGTATTCGGTTACTTATTTCAATTTTTTGTTAAAATATTGTTTCGTTATTATTGAAATATAGAGACGGTGAATGTAGTTTCGTCTGAATTAGACACCCCAAACCTGCGCACAGACGTAAGGAATGTACTTCCCAGTAATCCACATACCTGCTCAGAGAGCTTCTAGTTGTTAAAAGAGTAAAGATTACTGGAAAAAGCTGTCACCGCCCAAATAGGATCCGTCAAATATTATTTATAATCGACTAAGTACAAGAAGGTATTCCTGCGGTCGGTATTAGCATTTGCATACTAAAGCATTCGAAATTTCCACAAATTCTTCAGCTTGAGGTATAATTTCTTAAATACTACGCATTAAACACCGAACATTTTAAAATATTTTACATTTGTAGCATGAAAATATAACTTGTCATATTTAGTTACTTAAGTTACTAAATAATTGTAACGTGTTATAGTTACAATTGCTGAGAACACAAAAGTAATTAAGTTACTATTAAGTTACTGAAAAGTAACTAGTTACCAGTAACGAGTTACTTTTACTTAGTTACTACCCAACATTGTACAATGCCCACTTTCTGTTGAAGCCAAAATAAAGTCAACCTGGTCTTTTGTTGGCAGCTTTATCGGTTGAAATAAAGATTAGAACACCAAGTACTATATCTTCCATTAAGTTTCACAGTTACAAAGGTAGGTAAACCCTTTATTTACACTTAGTTGATGAAATAAAACTGAAACAATTATCAACCTTCGATTGACTAGTCTATAAATAGTTGAATAAGCAATTTTACAGAAGAAACTTGCGTTGGTTCATTTAGCACTGTTAAAATTCTAGAGCTAATAATTTTCTGGAGCACCAGTATTTATAGTCTTGTCTGGTTGCCAACGGAGACGTTATTCTATTGTTAATAACTATCCATATTATTGGCTAAATTCAAATATTACAGTTACAACAAATTGAAAACCGAACAAAGCAAACGAAGATCAAATACACACAAGATAATATTAAAAATTATACAAAAATAATAATTTCTACCTTAAATCTAACATAGTTTTTAGGATCAAAGCACACGAAGACCATAGCGGTCTTTGTGGTAACATTTTCACCCCAATCTGCCAAAATGTTGTTTGCAGATTCGTTCTATATTCGTGATATGTTATTTCAATTTGAGATTCCAAAGTATGCAAAATCTCAAAAACTTACAAACTTTGACAAGTACCTCCACATTTTGCAATTTAAACTTTGATAAATTTAATTATTCTGAGAACGAAGATTTTCTTTTAGTATTTATTCAGTCCGATCCAACGTTGACATGAATGCCATGCTTTTCTTGCCAGTTTTTCTTTTACACCTGTAAATATTATTGGCAACTAAATATATTTTAGCCACGATAATTTCTCAAGTGAGAGCCGATACCATAGCAGTACATATTTACTCGTACGAATACATTGGGTTTAAAACGGATTAAATCTGCATTCCTACACCTAAACGCAACTTTATTTTCTTCCGTCTTGGGGATCTTCCTCTTCCAGTTGTAGACCTTCTATGAATTGTTTCATCCCTTCATTCCAAGATCGTGTTGTACCGCCTCCTTTTCGTTTTCGGTTTTTATTTGTATAGCCGATTCGGCCACCTCTGTTCATCCATTCGAAGCACATGTCCGAACCACTTCAGTCCTCTTTTCTGAATATTATTGACTACTGTTTCCTGTGCCATAATATTCCGTATGCCTCTATTCCTTACCCTTTCTGTTCTAGATATTCGGGCACTAATTTTACGATAATCCATCTCCGTATCATTCAGTTTTTTCTTCATTTCCCCATAAATCGTGAAGTAGCTTTACACTCCTATATCAGAACCTATTTCACAACTCTTTTATATTCTTAGTTTGGTTTCCTTAAAACAGTTCTTACCCCATCAGACAAGAGTCTATATGGTTTTTCTTTGAAGATAATGGTTTCTTAGTATTTAGATTTCTCGACTTGGTTGATAGTTGCACAATCGTCCACGATTATTTGCGATTTGACGTCAGAATTCTTCACCAGATATTTCTGCTCTGTCTGTCACAGGTACTCGGGCGGCAAGGGCAAATAGCGATCAATTATCCTACAAATACTTTGGCAAATACAGTATATCTAACTGGTAAAACCGATTCATTTGTCAACGATGACGTGGTCTTTGGTCAGAATCTCAACAACATAAAATCAAACAAAAAGGACATCCCGGTCAGATTTGAGGTAGCACCACTAATGTGCTGGTTAATGAACTGCTAGTGATGTTAAAGGATCAATTTCGTGCAAATTTAGTAGAAATTTGAAATATGTCTGAGTATACATACCTAAGTTAAAACGAACATGTCGAAGGAACATTTATATGGAGGCGTTTGAAGTCAAAACTATATGACAGTCTATAACCTATTTACTTAAATGTTACGTACGTTCGTCATCTAGTCGCACGAACGCCAGCCATTGAATCTATTTCTATCTGGAAGTGGAGGAAAACGGCAATACTCAAACGTTTTGGTTAATTGTAGATTAGATGGTAAAGTATACGGCAGTTTGCAGAAAGTAAACACACAGTCACATATTTATATCTAAATGCTAACTCACAGCATCACATAACATCAAAATATTTGCTTCTACAAGGACCCAACGGTAAAAATTTTACCGTTGGATCGGTAAAACTTGCATTACACAAAATACTCTAGCGATTATGCACCGGTGGCGTTTGCTTATTATTGTGGAAAATTAGGTGGTCTAAAATGGAATTCCGAGTCGTAGGAAGGACATCGAGCAATATTATCATGATACAGAGCATGCCACCCAAATTCGGCAGTAGGTGTAAGTCTACAACGTAAGAACAACGGGAGAATGATTTTTGGGGTAAGTAAGTTACATGCTAACGTTCAGATATTCCAAATATATTTTTTCTCCAAATTAGACCCCCACATCCATCGAAAACTAGCCGCAGTTAATAAATCTACCCCTTTTAAACGGCAAACAGAAAACTACAAAGAATACTAGACATTACACCGAAGATCAAAAAAGTAATGTTACTAGGCGACCTTAACGTTATAATAGGAAACCACGCGTTATATGGTGTAAAAAATACAATAAAGGTAGATCAACGATGGATGCTATATTCCAATAAACCCGCATACATGTGCTTTGTGGATTTAAGGCAAGCTAAGAAACCAATCCATAACAATAACCTTCATTGTAAAACTAAATAGCAATACAAAAGCAAGAATCAAAACAAACCAGGAATTGAATGCTGCATAGCCGTTTTCCCATAATGGTAAGGTCGCCTGGGTTATGAGGTGGTCGATTTAAATTTGACGTTTTCCTGACCATGCTGTCAGTTTCTTTACAGGTTTTCTAAAGACGGTTGAAGTCTCTTGCTTCTAGTTATAAATAGTATGCTGAAGAGTCGTGCCGGTTGGCTGCACATGCAAGTCCTGTATGTTACTGGACCTTATTGTTATTCTGCTTAGTTCACGTCAAACGTATATTTATCTATTGATTTGTTTTGCAGGGCTACATTCCTTCTTCTTGTAGTCCTTCTCATATAGGAGGTTGGACACCATCATGATAATCTTCATCTTGTTGACTGCAACCAAACCAGTTTTTTTTCTTAATAGAAAGAAGAACTTCATATTCATTTTCTCTAGGACTTTCTTGTTAGTGATTCTATCCGTCCAGGGTATGCCACATTCTGCGATAACATCACACTTCGAATGCCTCTAACCTCTTCACTTAGAGTTGTTTAAGAGTCCATGTTTCGATTCCATACAGTAGAGTGGAGAACACGTAGCAGCGAAGTATTTTCACTCTTAGCTCTACTGACACTTCGATTGCAGAGGACCCTTTTCATTTTCACGAACGTTGATCTTGCTTTTATCTTAGCCGCCTGATATCCTGTCTGTTCTAGCTTGGTTCCAAGATCTATGGGTTCCTTGTCCTAGCAGGTGCTCGGCTATGGCTGATTTTTCGTGTATTCAAGTCGTGTGTGGTTTTTTTGATGTTCGTTTATTCTACATAAAACTCTTATTCTCGTTTGTCCAGTGTAATATTTCCTACAAGCACACTAGAGCTTGTAAACATCAGCTGTCTTTAGCCTGGGCAAAAACTCTTTATTAGAAGAGATCAATTTTTTGATCTTTCGCATTGTACAATATCAAACCCCGACGTTTTTCTCATACAAGACCTTTCTTATTCGATTAGCTACTCCAGTGAAGGAACTGGGTGTAGTTCGTAGGTTTAGGTTAATTTCGTTTTATGGTGTTTTGGCATGCATTCCTGATATCTCACCGACTAGCCATTCGTCCGCAAAGTTCTTCCATATGGCGTCCGTGGCTGCAGAAAAAGAAGAAGAAGAGAAACGACATAATAACGAATACAGAATCTAATATGGCATATAAGGGAAAGCATAATAGTTTTCGACGAAAGTAATCCAACACCTCTTGGTTTCATCATAATAACCCAAAAACAGCTTTTTTAATGGGTAGTAAAAATGAAAGATATTATGGCTTGTATGTGAAGAAGAAGCACTTACGGTGTTACATTTTTCCTAATTTAACGACATTTTATATCTTACCGTGTGAAGACCGAAAAGAAGAAATTAGAGAAATCCCTGGTATTGATTAGGATCCGGTACATTTATTAGTCACATGTTACAAATAAATACAGAGAGTTTATTATAACGCGCAATGTGTACATACTGTAAATGCGTTTATTTTAAAATGCAATATGAAATCGTTACGAAGTATGTAAAAACAGAATATATTCTACGGAGAAAGGAATTCTGTTGATCAAATGCTATAAAGACTTCAGTTTATAGCAAGTATGTATGTGGGTAATTGCATGTTACATTCCCTCTTGTTATTTGTGATGCTTCTTTTTCAATACAATTACAGTTCATATATTGTATTTTAAAATAAACGGATTTACACATGGCGTTGCGTATCCTTAGAAACCAATAGTAACAATCGAGTCCTCATGGAAACAGGAATACCACATTGCACATAAAAATAAATTCACTGTATAATCAGAATACATAAACATTAGCCAGGAGACCACTGGAGTTATCTGCCGGATTAAATGGTCGTGTAGGTGATACACAGGCTTTAATAATAATGTGATCAAAGCCTACTCTAATTCTGTTTTCTTTATCGCCCGGTATAATGATATTATGTTGAAATTCCTATTATAAATGCCGTTTTTATGGGAAAGTAAAAATTACAAAACGAAGATACGATACGAATTGGTTGAAGTACTGTAAATGTTGATTATAAAATTAACCACTGAAAATTTGTTGAAGTCACGTTTAACGAGTTTTCATTAGTTTAAATTTACACATAAATCTTCCACAGGGTATTCATTGTGTTTTTAAAATACGAAAAAAGCTCTGGAAAACCTGCTTGGATCTATAAAGCTACAGGGATAGGTTCGTATGGAATTGAAACAGCCTCATCCTCCGCCTCCATACGTCTTCATTGTTTCGACACGGTTTACTAAATAATTACCAATTTCAGCCCTCCAGTATTTCTTTAATCTTCCTTTATTTTTCAGTTATATGTAGAACTCAAGTTTAACCTGAATTTTATTTAGCTTTTTGCGTTGTTCGACCTTCTAATGAAAAGTAAACAATGCCAAGAATATTAAATTAACATTACGAATGAATATTTTTGACTGGGCTGTTTCCCTAAAAATGAATCAATTCAGTAAATACCCTCCTTTAAGCTGAAAGCATATTTTAACTCTATCTTTTTAACGTGCCTTAGAGGAAATGAGGTTACAATGATTCCCAATGTTATTGTTGCGGAGTTAATGAACATTTGGTGGTATTATTGCTTATATATAAATGCCCATCAAAGACAAAGCGTTTCTGTAAAGTTGGTCACGTAAACGTGTTTCCCGATAAGTCTAATTTCCTTCAGAGAATTAACGCACTGGCGAAACCTCGAAATGAATTTAGGAAACTTCATAATTAGCATTGAATGAAGGGAATTTAATTACGGATTTTGAACAGACGTAAACGAGGAGTGAGCCGTTCTGTGTTGTTTAAGAGCTAAGTTTTGCATTCGTCAAACGTAGAAACATCTTCAAATAGTATGGTATAATGCGAGAGTGCAAATTATACTTAGTATTCGACTTAAAAATTAACTAAGAGCTTGAAACATGGGAAGTCGTAATTTATTTGGACAATGAACCTCTTTCTAGCTCTTATTCTTTCTTTTTGGTAAAATCTCGCATCCAGAATGCGAAAAAACAGAACATTAGCTGTAATTTTCCCCTGAATTCTAATGAGGACGCTTCTGCACTTCTAAGAAACCCGACGTGCTCGTTTTGCACTCTTAAGTCATAGATCTAAAGATAATATTTACATAAAAAAAATTAGAAGAACAAAAAGTTAGAATTATGCAGATTCGTTCCAAGAAATAAATTCTGTGTGAATTGTGCATTTTGATTATTCATGCTCGCTTACCCTTTCCGGGAACAAATCGGGCTATATTTTGCTGTTAACAAAATTAAATATGAAATATTGAAAACGCACTCTTTAGCAAGTAAAAACATTTTCAAAAAACTGTTAATGATAGGAATTATCCACAGATTACCAAATTGAAACACATTGTGACCCCTATAGAAAGCGAATCCTTCCTTTAAAGTTCAATGCATTGGGCTAGCCACTTACTCGGGGTGCGCTTGAAGATAGCTTGTAACAGACCCTCAGCCTATATACTAAGCGGAAGAAGAACTCTGTATATACCATAGTTAATTGTAAATACACATATAAGGGACTGTAAGGTTTGATGCATAAGAAAATTCCATGTATAGAAATATTAGAAGTGTATAATTTAAATGAGCATGTAGTACATTTCGGAGAGCTACATTCAGTATAGACCTCTACAATCGTTGGAATCGATCTCGGAGCAAACTTATATTATTACTTCCCTCTTCTGAAAGATGAAGGAAGTATTATAATAGCAAAAAAATTAACGTCCGAGATTTTTTCAGATTTTCAGGGTAGATGACGGAAAACAGGTTTACTCGGTTTCCTCTGTCTGTTTGGCTGTTGCCGGTATAACTCAAAAAGTATTTTTCTTCAAACGGCAGTAAAATATGGCATTATACTGCTGGATTGATGGTGCTAAACTGTCACTTTATTGCCAAGCGGCAGATAATATTATCTGCCGCTGACGACTTTATCTGCCGCTCGTCAGCGGCAGATAATATTATCTGCCGTTGACGAAATCAAGTAATTTTCTTCGAATTTTGTTCACAAAGTTGTAAATAATTTGTTGTAAAAACGTTGAAGAAAAAATACTATATGTTATTCGGAGCAAAAGTATCTTTATGTGGCTCGGCTGTACTTATCTGCCTCGCAAGCTCGGCAGAGAACCCGTCCAGCCTCGCCACATAAAATATAACTTTTGCTCCTAATAACATAATATACTATTATTTGAGGAAGACGATGTTTTCCAAGCAGATTATATGTCTACCTGGCATGAAACCGAGAGAATTTAGGACAAGTATATACAGGGTGCAAACCTTAAAAAATCATTTTGTTTATTTTTGCTTTAACAGAGAAATAGATACAACAGCTCAGACTTCACCCTTGACGAAAATGGAACCCAACAGATACTTGACAGCATTTTTAATATAAAGGAATACAACTGTGGCCCCACAGAAGAAGTTAATGAGTATCTTATTAGAAGATGGGCCGCAGTAACGGAAGAACATCTTTACAGATGTCGGATAGAATCGATATTTTAAACAGGCTTCGATACGTGGTGTACAATTTCCCATACGCTAATATGGTGTTGGTGATAACTATAGGGTTCAGCAACTGGTATGACCTATTTTTAGTAGGCTGTTACGAAAACATAATTTTGTTATTGGCATTTCTATTTTCAGATTTGTGTGCGTTAATTTATGCAGTTTAATAGATCATGGATAATTTTCCAATTAACCAACGCGTATACGTGGTTAAAAGCTTTATACGAAGTCAATCAGTTGTGAACACAGTGGATTTTGAGGTTTGGTAACATAACATGGAGGTCCAATTTCCCCGATTTGACGGCTTGTGATTTCTTTTTGTGGGAATATCTGAAGCAAAAGGTCTACGAGAAGCGTCCTCAAACAATACAAGGCCTTAAACTGAGTATTTCAGAAGAAATAGAGAGTATTGGACCAGAATTGTTGAGAAGAGTGATGCAAAACGTTAGAGAGTTAGACAAAGATTGCAGTACTGCATCGAGGCTCAGGGAGGCCATTTAAATGAAGTAATTCTTAGGAACTAAAATTGCACATAATAAAGTTGATATTCATCTCAAATTTGTTTCAATCCATTACTTTTTATCCTTAGGACAGGTCTTGGAAAATAGGTCATACCAGTTGCTGGACCATTTATTTTCAAGCGATGTTTGATGATTTCACTGCCATCCAAAGACTGCCAAAATTGGGTGTTTTACATAAAAATACAGTTCCAATTTATATTACTCTTATTTAATTCGGATAAACAACGTCTTGTAAACATTTGAGTCATGAACAATCCTATGAACCTTTGCAACTTCCTCCTTGCTCTAACAAAATGTGTAGCATTATCTGCTAAATACTATTCCTGTATTCCTAAAATGAAAATAAAACTGAAAGTGTCGATTGAAAAGATGAAAGTCGCAAATTGTAGTTAATGAACCATTAAAGTGTAATTTTGAAATAGAGAGAAAAGTGATAGAGCAAGTAGTTAACTTTTACTACCTGGCTGTGGAAATATTGAGTGACTGCAATACATACAAGGAAATCAGACAACACACAGTGAAAGGAGAAAGAATATCAGAATATATTCTGCACATAACCTGGAGAAATAAGTATCTTAATATAGAAAACAAAGTAACATATAAAAGGTGGGCTAGACCAGTACTAGCATATGGGGCTAAAACACAACCCTAAACTGATAGAAAACACGTCACAGGCTCATGATAAAGTTATTATCTGCCGCTAACAACTTTATCTGCCGCTCGTCAGCGGCAGATAATATTATCTGCCGCTGACGAGATCAAGTAATTTTCTTCGAATTTTGTTCACAAAGTTGTAAATAATTTGTTGTAAAAACGTTGAAGAAAAAATACTATATGTTATTCCGGAGCAAAAGTATCTTTATGTAGCTCGGCTGTACTTATCTGCCTCGCAAGATCGGCAGATAACCCGTCCAGCCTCGCCACATAAAATATAACTTTTGCTCCTAATAACATAATATACTATTATTTGAGGAAGACGATATTTTCCAAGCAGATTATATGTCTACCTGGCATGAAACCGAGAGAATTTAGGACAAGTATATACAGGGTGCAAACCTTAAAAAATCATTTTGTCTATTTTTGCTTTAACAGAGAAATAGATACAAGTAATAATTTGTACACAGCTCAGACTTCACCCTTGACGAAAATGGAACCCAACAGATACAGGGTAAATCATGTAAAAGAGTCAAAAGGGCTGAACGATAAATACGTTCTATGTAAGACAGCGGCTTCGTACATACAAACGGACGGTTTGCTTGCGGGCTATTGCTAGGCTATTGCCAGGCGCGTTGGCAGCCGCTGAAATTCCAATTCCACCGCCGGCAATGTTTTTAAAATTATTTTGTGTCAACGCCGGCTTATCAGAAATATTCTGAATAAAGCATTTCAGATTTTCTTTATTTAAAAATTGACACAATTCTCATTACCAAATGTTACCCTTTATCGTTTCAGTATTATTAGAAACGTGAAGATATTTTTACCCGTAGCTTCCTTTGATTTTTAAAATTATTTAGTGTCACAACGTCCACTTGCGAGAAAAGTTTTGAGTAAAACTCTTTACAGATCTTTTCAACTCCGTCTATCTGCTTATATGTTCGTCTGTGTGAAGAAGATATTTTGCATGCATGTTATATATCTACTTGGCATGAAACCGTGAAAATTTCGGTCTAATATAGCGGGTGTAACATAATTACGGTACAACCCCTTCTCTTTCTCTATGTTCGAACTATTTGTTTACACTTTTGGTTTCAGTAAAAGCCATACCAAATTTTGATTTTCAAATGGAACTCTGCGCTTTGTATTTTATTAAATTTTTCAATTCTACATAATTTTCTGAATCAAGTCATATCATACAAGTGATATTTCAAATATAAAATTTTCTTTAAATTTAATTATTGTTTCTAAAAGACGAAAGAAGTATTATAATTTCGAAAAGATCACCTTCCGAAATTTCTTGAGATCTTTACGTTTCAGGGTCCCTAGAAGACGAAAAACAGGTTTCCTCAATTTCGTCTGTCTGTTTCACTGTTGCCGGTAAATTTAGGACAAATATGTACATGGTAAGCACCTTAAAAAATAAATTTTGTTAATTTTTGGGCCGGTTGCAGAAAGCAATGTTAAGTTTGGTGTTAGCTAACGTCGCGTCAAAGTGAACAAAATCGCATCAAATTTTGTTTACTAATGTATTAGTTACCATAAACATTTGAGATTTGATTCGTTTTTGTTCACTTTGACGTCGCGTTAGCTAACACCAGACTTATCGTTGCTTTCTGCAACCGGCCCTTTATAAGCCTGGCTGTTAGAGATGCTAAACCCTGAAGAAGCAGGTGAGCATAATGGTTCTGAAAATATTTTCTTAGTAGGTATACAAGGAGTACTATCTGAAGAAAAAGACCATCGTCCTCTTGTTTTACGTCAGCATAGGTAGATAGATGGTGGGTTAAACCGCATAGACACAGTGCTTATAACTTTAGAAATAAAGGTTTACTGTGGAAACGGGGTTCTAACTCGTAAACTGACCTCTTAATCGTACCCAATTCGCTTCAGTTTGTAATGAAAAACAAAGTGTCAAAGCAAAAGCCATAGCTTTAAATAATATTAATTTTAGTAACGATAGGGTAATAAATATAAAACTCGAAATGTCGTTTACTTAGTCGTTAACGTACTTAGATCTCGAAGCTTATTTCTTATGCTCACCCTTTTACTATTAATTTTACCACAATCATTTCTAATTATAATATTATTTACTCGCTATGATATTGGCATCCAATAAAATTAACCAAATAGCCTTCTTCTGTAGGAAATTTTGCACAAGCTGTGATACACTTAAACAATGTTCTTCAAAATCCTCAAGTAATTGATTGAACATAGGATTATTAATCAAAACCATACTTATTACCGCATTATGTGGATACAACAAGCTCCCATGGCTAAAATTCTTGGTTAAGCTGTAATTATATGTTACCGCAGTAGCCAAATGATAATTATTACAAGTACCTACTTAATTGACGTTTGTATAATTATTGTCTCCATACCTAGGAATCTATCCCTGTAATGAAAATATCTATCTAGAACCACTTGCACAAATATGGAATGTAACTGCAATAAACTAAAGTATGATCAAAAATTATTTTCATCTAGTATGCCATGGAATACTTCCTAATTTATCAATGCAACTGCAATTATACTTAAAAGTCAAATTTTGCATTTCCTTTTTAAGTGAGTTAAAGTTGCATTCATTAAGTAGGAAGTATTCCATGACCATATTAGATGAAATTAATTTTTTATCATACTATATATTTACTTTATTTAGCGGCAAGTATTTTAAAGGGCTAATTAGTCGCCATTACATTAATGTACAAAATTGATAATAAATAACTTACAAGCACAGAACCACACACTAACGAGGGCTTTCAGTGCACTTACAAAAAGCTCAATTATAGTCGATAATCTCAATAAAAGTGCAGCTATGTATGTAGTCAACTTCACGTCGCGGTCATGAACAACCTACTTTAGTCGACGTCATGAGCCCGTGACGTGTTTTCTATCAGTTTAGGGTTGTGTTTTAGCCCCATATGCTAGTACTGGTCTAGCCATCCTTTTATATGTTACTTTGTTTTCTATATTAAGATACTTATTTCTCCAGGTTATGTCCAGAATATATTCTTATATTCTTTCTCCTTTCACTGTGTGTTGTCTGATTTTCTTGTATGTATTGCAGTCACTCAATATTTCCACACCCAGGTAGTAAAAGTTAACTACTTGCTCTATCACTTTTCTCTCTATTTCAAAATTACACTTTAATGGTTCATTAACTACAATTAGCGACTTTCATCTTTTCAATCGACACTTTCAGTTTTATTTTCATTTTAGGAATACAGGAATAGTATTTAACAGATAATGCTACACATTTTGTTAAAGCAAGGAGGAAGTTGCAAAGGTTCATAGGATCTGTCATGACTCAAATGTTTACAAGATGTTGTTTAACCGAATTAAATAAGAGTAATATAAATTGGCACTGTATTTTTATGTAAAACACCCAATTCTGGCAGTCTTGGAAGGCAGTGAAATCATCAAGAATCGCTTGAAAATAAAGGGTCCCGCAACTGGTATGACCTATTTTCCAAGACCTGTCCTAAGGATAAAAAGTAATGGATTGAAACAAATTTGAGATGAATATCAACTTTATTAGTGCAATTTTAGTTCCTAAGATTACTTCATTTAAATGGCCTCCTGAGCCTCGATGCCAGTACTGCAATCTCTGTCTAACACTCTAACGTTTTGCATCACTCTTCTCAACAATTCTGGTCCAGTACTCTCTATTTCTTCTGAAATACTCAGTTTAAGGCCTTGTATTGTTTGAGGACGCTTCTCGTAGACCTTTTGCTCCAGATATTCCCACAAAAAGAAACTTCAAAATCCACTGTGTTCACAACAGATTGACTGTGTATAAGCTTTTAACCATGTATACGCGTTGGTTAATTGGAAAATTATCCATGATCTATTAAACTGCATAAATTAACGCACACAAATCTGACAATAGAAATGCCAATAACAAAATTATGTTTTCGTAACAGCCTACTAAAAATAGGTCATACCAGTTGCTGAACCCTATAGTTATCACCAACACCTCTAGCGTATGGGAAATTGTACACCATGCTAATACGTATCGAAGCCTGTTTAAAATATCGATTCTATCCGACATCTGTAAAGATGTTCTTTCCGTTACTGAGGCCCATCTTCTAATAAGATACTCATTAACTTCTTCTGTGGGGCCACAGTTGTATTCCTTTATATTAAAAAATGCTGTCAAGTAGCAAGTCATTGCACGTAGACGGTAAAATTCTGGACGAGGTAGGCCACATAGTACCATCATATTGAAGAACGTCCTAAACTGAAGATTCGTCTCCCAACGAGGATGATTTAGTTATTATTATAAAAATCAAAACTAGGGGTATCATGGAGCTTACTCTAGACTTGAAGAATTGTTACATATGAATTAAAGTTAAGATAAATTGTAATTTTGAAAGCCACTCTTTCAACGGTGGTTAATATCTACGTATAAACATAGGCGTCGTTATTGAATTATTTTTCAAGAGAACATTGAACTATTAGGAGCAACTTGAGTTTCACAATTTTTTCTATTTTAATGGTTATTTCACCAATTTACTGCAAATTTGAAGCGGCAAAATCACACAGTAAAATCACATAAAAAGTTTGAGCTGAAACATAACAGACGCGGCTTCCGATAGTATTTTCCACGGATAATCGCTTAGTATACCTTCGTTCGACGTAGTGGATGATATGGTTTGATTATGCATTCAACTGAATTACTTCTCACTACCATAAGAATACACTTTCCAATTTTCGAAACGATTGATTACACTCCGCTCAAAGAATGAAATGCTTTAGCCTAAGTAGCTCTTTAACGGGTTAGCTGTGACTATCAAAAGTAATGCAAAATCTAAAGTTTCTACAAAGATTTCAAATAAAAAATGTGATCATATCAAGTTACCCGCAAGTGTAAATATGTTCCTATATTAGACTTGCCTTATGGTTACATTTCCGTTTGCAAGAGAGTATTTAAATAAAATACAACGATGTGTACGCTAACTTTCAGCTAATATCCATATGCTATCCACTTTCATGTACTAAAATCAATAATTCAATCGCTTACCTTTAATTCACAACGCAGCTTCTTGCTGGCTCCATGCCTTTGATCATGCAAATCGAAGTAGTGAAGCTGACACGCTGCACCTCTATGTATGCTTGATTTCTAGATAAGGAAATTGCTTTCTTTGTCTTGATACGGAAACGATTTGAGTTTCCTCTTTTATGACCACT
This sequence comes from Agriotes lineatus, assembly GCA_940337035.1. Lineage (NCBI taxonomy): Eukaryota > Metazoa > Arthropoda > Insecta > Coleoptera > Elateridae > Agriotes > Agriotes lineatus. The sequence continues at coordinate 60,298 of CALNHX010005998.1, read as the reverse complement.
TGTCCAATTCCGAAACTTTAAAAGTTTTCTTTCCTATTTTCTACTCTTAAATTTTGCAATTTTTACCTTAATAGTCCACCTTTATAACCGAGAAAGACCATTGGATGGCAATAATTTTAAATTTGCCTAATTTGCACATCTTAGTCCCTAAGGCGGCTGTGCAATAATGTAATCAAATGTTGTCATTTCTAACAATCAGAAATTCATTATACAAGCATGGATACTGTATTTTAGTTCACGGGTTTCTTGTGTTTCGAAAGAACTATTTAAATAAAGAAATGTGTTTTTCATAAGCTGCCGTTTCCCAAAGAGCTTTACAAGTGAATTGTACATATTTTAACAAACGACTTCCGGGATTGGCACTGTGTCATGATTGAGATCGAGGAACCTCAAAGTTTCGCCCACTTTCGTAAGGGGCTTCACCAGAAGAAAAGCAAAAGTGCACGGTAATTTAACGTGTTAACCACGCCAGAGGCAAAACTCTTTGCAAGGGAAGGGATAGAAGAGCACGGTAACTCAACGTGTGAACCACGTCAGAGGGGAAACTCAACTCAGTCGTTGCTTTTTCTCCTGATGAAGCCCCTTACGAAAGTGGGCGAAACGTTGAGTTCTTCGATCTCAATCATGACACGGTCCAATCCCGGAAGTCGTTTGTACTTAATGACAATGGCCGTGAAAGCCTCAGAAATTATCTATGCATATATGTATTACCACATTCCGTCAGAAATTCAACGTCAGTGCAACCAGAAAGCTATCCTATAGCTTTCTGGTGTCAAAAATTCATCACGTTGCTCTTTTACAGTGTTCCAGGATTGGCAATAATTTTTTTCTATTGATGTTAATTATTTTCGTGCAAGTGGGTCGAGTACCTTATCGTCTTCGGTACCAGAAATTAGGATATCAGTAAACAAATGATAAAAAATGTATAATTAGGTTATAAAATGGGGAATTCTTATTAAGCAACGATTTAGAAACAGCATCAAGGCGGTTAAAAACATATCCGGGGCTGATGTCGCATCGGACCACATTCTGCTGATGGCAAAAATGCAAATAAACTTAAAAAAGATCAGACGCTCGTTTAAAGAACCAAATATGAATACACAGCTGCTGAGAAAACCAAACATCTGGGAGCAATTCACCAATAAAATTAACGACAATCTAAGGAAGAGATGGAGAAGTTGGAAAACATAACAAATAACGATATAGAGACAACGTGGAAGGGTATGAAGAATGCGATGATAAACACAGGGAAAGAAATATTGCAAGTCAAAGAAAGTACGAAAAAAACCAAAGTGGATGACCGATGAAATACTAGAACTTATGGAAAAATGCAGAAAAGCAAAGAATAAGAGCGAGAAAAAATAGAAAGATTTACACAGACATATTCGTACAAAAATTAATGAGGCAAAGGAGAAGTGGATGGAACAGAAATGCAGTGAACTGGAAGAATTACAACGACAGCACGATGAATTTAATATACACAAGAAAATAAAAGAACTGACAGGTAATGTACGCAAAAAATCTCCATATATATTGAAAAGTACTTATGGAAAGCCTATAATTGTTGCTAATGGAAAGAAGACCGAATGGAGCAATTATATTACAAAACTATTTGATGATGACAGACAAGATGAAACAGAGAACAAGATAGCTGAAATAGGTCTAAGCATATTGAAAGAAGAAATAGAAAAAGTCATAAAATAAACAAAAAAACAATAAAACACCAGGTCCAGATCAGATCCCAGCAGATTGGTTAAAATGTCTTAATGAAGAAAATATAAGCAATTTAACTCAACTATTTAATAATATTTACCAAAAAGGTCAACTCCCCCGAGAATGGCTTCGATCAACATTTATACCGATACCGAAGAAAAATAATGCCAGAGCATGTGCTGATTTCAGACTGATAAGTTTAATGAGCCACACTCTCAAACTCCTGCTTAGAGTGATACAAAACAGAATTTATACTAAGTGTGAGGAATTTATAACTGATGAACAAATGGGGTTTAGAAGAGGCTTTGGAACAAGGGAAGCTTTATTCTGTATGCAGACAACGGTGTTGGAAGTACGTAAACCAATATATTATATATATATGCTTTGTCGACTACGAAAAGGCATTCGACCGTGTACAGCATACGAAATTAATTGAGATGTTACAACATATTGGTTTAGATGACAAAGACATTGCCGTACTGAGGACTTTATATTGGAATCAATATGCAACAGTGAAATTGACGGTGACCAGGAAACAGACGAAATCCCTATTAGACGAGGAGTCAGACAGGGTTGCGTTTCTATCACCCTGTCTCTTTAAATATCTATTCAGAGGTGATTTTTAAAAAAGCTCTAACAGAAGAAAAAGGCGTCAGAATTGGCGGTGAAAGCATTACAAATGTAAGATATGCTGATGACACGGCGATATTGGCTGAAAGCATCGAAGACCTTCAGATGATGTTAGACAAAGTCAATGAACAAAGCATACAAATGGGATTAACCATAAATGTTAAGAAAACCAAACTGTTAGTGACTAGCAAACTTGATGTAGGCCCACGGAATTTACAACTTAATGGAGTAAATATCTTTCAAGTTGATCATTTTAAATATTTAGGTAGTTGGTCAACAAAAATTTGAACCCAGATGAAGAAATAAAATATCGCATTCAGCTAGCTAGGAATTCTTTTCTGAAGTTTAGAACAATATTAAGTAAAAAACATCTCAAACTGCCCACTAGAACTAAATTTCTCAAATGCTATGTCTGGTCTGTGCTACTGTACGGATGTGAAACCTGGACACTAAAAATCGTCACTATGAACTGCATTGAGGCATTTGAGTTGTGGTGTTACCGTAGAATCCTCAAAATTCCCTGGACGCAAAGAAAGACAAGCGAACAAGTGTTAAACATGATGAACAAGGAAAGAGAACTTTTAACTATAATAAAACAAAGAAAACTAGAATATCTTGGGCATGTAATGAGAGGACCAAAATACGAACTTCTACGTTTAACACTAAATGGGAAAATAGAAGGAAAGAAGTGGATAGGCAGAAAGAAAAAAATGTCGTGGCTGAGAAACCTGCGCCAATGGACAGGTCTAACAGCCGAACAATTATTCCATGCTGCACGGGATCGATATCGATATAAAGAAATTGTCGACATGGTGATAGTCAACGTCTGATAATCGGACAAGACACATGAAGAAGAAGAATGAGGAATCAAATGATTAGTATGTTTTGTTATGCAGATCATGCCACAATAATATCTGAAGACGACCTTCAATGACAATTACACAGGTTCTATTTGTCCGTTTTAAAATACAATATGATTATATCCATAAGTAAAACAAAATGTATGACATTCTGTTCAAGCTTCTGTTTGCGCATGAAATAGAGAATAGGTGAAATTGTGCGGAAACAAATTAGACTGCAAAACTAGTTCACGATGTGTAACAATTACTCTAGACTTGTGCCACTCTCAGCATTAATATGGTATCATTAAGTCAAGTCTCAATACGCATTGTTTACAAGCAAGGAGTTCTTGCAAGCGTTGTGTTTTATACTTATGCAAATAGTAGGTTATTAGATCGTATAGCAAAATAAGACACAATTTAATTGTATATAAAGCTTTATTTGATTTTGACTCTGAAGTGTATTCAATTGTAAACAAAGGCTAAAAATGTCTAAAGGGATAGTTAGGCATGGCTACTCCATTTATATCTTATCCTTCAAACCTTTCATTCCTTCACCAAGTGTAAATCGCTTCAGTAAAATAACCTGGTCCTATAATTATACAATTTATGTTTCGAAATGCTTCCTGAACGAGTGCAAGAAATATCCACGGAACTACACAAATCGAAGGCTTTCATAAATTCAAGAAATATCTCGGACATATAAAATGTAAATTGGTAGTAGATGGTAAGTCGCTGTTGTAGATGATGCAATTCAGATATCTAAATGTTTGTTTATCCAGCTATAATAAGCCAGTAAGTGATAAAATGGACTAAGTAAACAAAACTGCTGCAATTTCAGGTTGCCATATAGAAAAACACATATATGCTAATCGAAAAAAAGAAAAATTATTAGACTTCTGTGAGACTTATGATGACATACAGTATACAAAAACAAAAATTCAGTTGAGAACAGCAGAGATGAAAATATTGAGAACTATATGAGGGAAAACGATAAACGGCGATATATTAAACTAAGCAATAAGAGAAAGGTGTGATACAGAAAATATTATAGAATGGAGCAGGCAGAGAAAAAGATCATGTGAAACGAATAGACTAAACAGGCTATCTCGTATAGCAGTAGAAGGAATACCGTCAAGTTTACATACACCGGAAAAGCCATGTAAAAGGTCGAGAGTCAATCTTCCAAGAAAATTAAATCCGTAGGTAAATAGATCATAAGATCTAAGAGAAAGAAGAAGATGAATAATTGATCGTTGTCTGACCGCTTCTGTCTGGAACCACATTGGCAGTCTTCTATAATCTCTTTAGTCTTATTCCTTACTCTTTCTTTTATTGGCAACTATAGTACTTTATATATGAGCCTTATATATCAATTTATCGGTAGTGAATACACTCGGACACTTCTTCCTTTTTATGTATTGGGCATAGAACAATATTTACCCATTTTTTTTTGTTGGTATTTTTTGTTTAGTCCAGACTTCTTGTGTTAATTCAATTATAATTTTTTAATGTATCTCCCCCTTTCATAAACTCTCTCGCTATACCATTTCACCCTTGACTTTAACTATCATCATTAATTCATTTGTTTGTTTTCCTTAGGAGATGCTCTTATTCCACTGTTTTCTCTTGATCGTTTATAGTTTTATTTCTACTTCTCGCTATTACTCAAAAATGTATTCTTATTTTTTATTAATATATTTTGGAACAATCCGCGTGCCTATTTAGTTTCTTATCTATACAACGGTTGTCCATCTCGGCTGTGGTTTTTGCTTTTAATATCTTGAAACAAGTGTCTAAATTCTCTTTTCTAACGTTTTCTTCAATTTTATAAGTGTTTGTATTCAGCTTGCAGTGAAAATAAGTTTAAGATTGTAAGTACTTTATTCATTCTTTACTCTTTTTCTCTAATAATACCATGGTACTTTTTTCAGCCAACAGAATATGCTTAAGTTTACTGTTCTTTATTATTCGCAATTTATCTCATATCAATCCCACAATAAACTTATTACGCTGTTTTTATTTGAATATAGTTTGCTGTTGGTTATTTTAATCTTAATGTAGGAGTTTATTTAATGGGTATATTTTATGGTCAAGCGAATTATGCTAGAGAGGTAAATAAGAGAACGAGTCAATATAGTCAGATTATGGAGGAGTTACCTACAAAGCGTCAAGTTCGACTACTAAAGCCAAAAATATCGAGTTTATGAATTTGACGTCTATTTTATGGCAAAAAACTGACATTATAGAGCTTTCATGAATATTGACAGACTTTCCTTTATGAAGATTTACAACAACAAAAAATGTGTTAGAAATATGCATTTCCACAATGATTAATCACTAATTCTTCATTTATAAATATCGTTTCTTGTTAATGTGCAAATATGCTATATAACGTGTACATTTATTGTAACATTGACAGTGACAGTTACGTCCAAGTTACTTTATTATTATTGTACTGGTACCGTAAAGTTCCACTTTATAAATTCTAAGCAATTATAAACAAAGACTTTATAATGTAGTCGAATATAAAATAATTTTACTGCGCAAGACTAGAGTTGCACTACACAATACCCATGGAGTAGAGTAAGAAATTGTTTCTTCTAAATGTTTTAAAATATTTTCTTTGTATAATCAATATTGTTCTGCTAGATCGCCCGACTTACTGCTTTGAGATTTTTTACAGGAGACAGAATTTATAAAAAAATTGTTAAAATTGCTCAGACCTGAAAAGATTGCACAATAAAGACTATTATTTATTAAAACAGTATTGTGTTCTAATTTTTCGCATTGTAATTTACAAAATGCTTTTTCTAAATTATAACTAAAATATAAAATTACGGCGACAAATATATAGTGTTGTACTACCCGCTAATTGCTTTAAAAATCGTTCTTAATTTAAGTTAAAAATATTTGGCAAGATTTAAATTGATCAATCAGCTAAAAACTTCTTAGGGATCCCCGTAGATGAGAAAATAGAGAAAGAAAGAACATATACACTTGATGTTGTTTTTTTTAAAACCTTTTTCCACAAATTATAAATATAAGTAAATTCCATAAATTGTAAATCCTTTATTATTTTTGTACTTACATTAAAAAGCAAACGTTTACATAATAAATGAAACTGAAGACATTGATATCTTCTCCTGTACTGCGTATTCGTAGATAAAATCAACTGTAGTTGAATCGAAATTAAAGATGTTCTATATTTGAAATAACCAGTATATTCTTAGGAAGGACTGTCTTACTACTTACTTGAGAATATATATATTTACCCACTATTAAGGCTTCTGTTTGCCCATGAAATAGACAATTCGGTGAGATTGTGCGGAAACAAATTAGACTGCAAAACTAGTTCACAATGTGTACCAATTGCTATAGACGTGTGCCACTCTCCGCATTAATATGGTATCATTAAGTCAAGTTTCAATACACATTGTTTACAAGCAGGGAGTTTTATGCAAACGTTGTGTTTTGTACTTATGCAAATAATAGTAGGTTATTTTAAACTCTGAAGTGTATAGTGAATAGACAAAGACTAATAATGTTTTAAGGGATAGTTAGGCCTTGCTACTCCATTTACATCTTATCCTAGAACGCTTCATCTACCAAGTGTAAACCTCTTCAGTAAAACAACCGGCCCTATAACTATACAATTTATGTTCCAAAGTGCGTCCTAAACGAGTGCAAGAAATAATCCACGGAACTACACAAATCTAAGGCTTGCATAAATTCCAGGAACATCGCGGACATTGGTGCTTCGAGCCGGATTAAAGGAAGTATCGCAGACATTGGTCCGTCAAGCCTACAACTCCCCGATCACGGAAACTGGAGTGAATTGGAGGATACAGACATACAGAACGGACCCGAAATTTGGGTAATTTGGGCAACCGGACCGGATACCAGCTTTGGGCAAGCTGTATCAACCGCCATTTTTATACAATAATTTCTGGAGGGCTCACAGCCACATGGGTATGTATGTGCTTATCTGTGAACAGATCGGGGAGATGAACAAATTGAGCCATCGCCAAGAAGAAGCATGTTAGGATTCAGTACCAGGAATTCTCGCCAAAAGGGGCGCTAATAATTTTTAGTGGCATACGTCCAGCTAAAAATTCACGATTCCAAGACTTTCCGCTACCTAGCGAAGAGAATCTTCAGCGGTATACGTCCCCCTAATAAATTGTAGATTGGAATCGGAAGAGTGGAAAAGTGGTAAATACTACTTAACTAGACCAGGTTAGCTCCAACACTAGTGAAGAAGCTGCGACGGCTTGGAGTGCATACTGATGGAACAAGAGCAGCTGGCAGAAAACATCCGCCAGTTACATGGCAACTTGAAGAAATAACTTGCAACTTAGAAAAACCAAGAATACTTAGCCAAACAGAAGGCAATATGAGAAGAATATTGGAAAACCTTCAAAAGCAACCACATCAAACTAATAAAAGAACTTCCTGAACATCACAACTACCAGAAACCAGAATTATTCACCCTAGTGGGTAAGAGATACAAAGCGGTTACAAATTGTATTCACCAATGGCAAGAGAAACTAACTGCAATAGTTATTACGATCGAGGAAAGTTGCACTCTAGAATCAAAAAATTCCACCGAACAGGAAGACAGGCTTGAGAGGCAACAAATTAAATTACAGTTCCTTGACGAAGACTTCGATAAAGCAATGCCATCAATTAAAGGATTCTAAACAAACATGTACTGTGAATTTATAATCAACAGGATAGTCGACCAATAGAAGGACATAGGGAGCCTACGTGAAGAAATCATTCGAAATGAGCAAAATTTTTGTAGGGATTATTTCACCGACAAGAGCTACTATCAGACCAAAGCTCGCTGCAACCAGTTGTTTCATACGGTAGCTAATAGAATAGGCAGCATCGAAGCCGCTAATCAAACTCTAAGTTAAACATCATCAACACTGGGACCAGTCGAATCTACAACCACACCGTTTTAACTACAGAAATCCATGAGAAAACACCAACAATCCAGCAGGTGAAGCAACTTTCAACACCCAAAATATCAGATTTTACAGCAGAAGAACAAGTGATAGTGGTTACCAACATAAAAAATATGCAAGTTTAGCATTAAGCTATTTTAAAAAATAGTAAAAAGTAGCACCCTTTCCTCTACAAGAAGGTAACCAAGTGCGCGAAGTGTACGAACTTCCTAGTTGGAAAGTTTGTGGACATAATGCAAAGGAAATCGCAATTCCCAAGCAAATTCTAGAGCTCTTCTGTAGGATGAACGGATTCTAGAGGGGTCAGCAAGAAATACTGTGGGTGACGTAGAGGAGGAATCATTTCTTATCAAAGAATGGAAGCCAGAAATATTAGTAAAAAATGCTGATAAAGACGCTGAAATGGAAAATACAAAACCTGCCGCACATCAAGAACAAAGGTTCAATGTACTACCGTATTAGATGTCAGAAGCCATGAACACGACAATGTGCAGAATAAACGTTTTTAAACGCAACGGAATTGCGACCTTCTGGAAAAGCAGCCCAAGAAAGTTAAGTAGCACATGGATGTTCATAACCAATAGCCATCCAGTGCAGGAATAGATTATAAATCAAGCGGTCCATTACGAAGATTTACCAACTTCCGGTGAATGTACGAAAAGAAATGGTTTTCAAGAACACAGGAATAACGATCGCACGGGAGTAATACATCCAACCCAGACAGCACACCCTCTACGCGAGATCTTTTAGTGCAATCTCAGTCATCGCGACATTTAATAATATCATTCCAGTCAACATCACGATCAAGATAGACATTTTGGTGGTCAAATATCCGATTTTGACAGAGAAACCAATCTTGCAAACATCGGACCACATGTGCGTGTTGCTATCTCAGCAATAGGTCATTCATGACCCACAAAAGAAATAACAACAGGGACTGTCAGAAGTCTAACCATGATTGTAGTAATCTATTCAGCGAAATAGGCCAGTTACTATGGATAAGCAGATGCAAGGGCAGGCAGCACAAGCAAACAGCAGATACTGCCTAAGACGACTTCAGCCTCGAGCGCTTTTACGCAACCACGGAATCCGAGATAAAACCCCCCGTCCGGCCCTCGTCAAACTGGACCTGGTCAAAATGTTCAACCTTCTGTTTACCTATAAAATAGGTAATTCGACGAGAATGAGTCGAAACAAATTCGACTGCTAAACTAGTTCATAATGTGTGACCATTACGGTAGACGTGTGCCATTCTCAGCATTAATATGGAATCACTAGGTCAACTTTCAATAAACATTGTTTACAAGCAGGGAGTTTTATGCAAGCATTGTGTTTTGCACTTATACAAATAGTAGGTTATTAGATGATACAGTTTAAAGTGACATTATTAACTCTATAACAATCTTCATAAACAGTCTATTATTCACAAAAGAAATAAAAGTATTTTAATTCACAAGCGAATTAACAAAGTTTTTATGAAGCCCAACATATTTTTATTATTTCTACAAATATTTACATTCAATTACTTTTTCTCGTTGTAGTGTGTAATATAACATGTGAGCTAACGAAAATAAAATCAAGTTTGGCTTTGAAATATTTGTTTTATGTCAAATTTGAGGTTAGCAGGTTAGGTTTTTCGTCAGTTTTGACACAGACTGACGCAAAACCTAACCTGTTAACCTCGAATTTGACATAGTCTTACAGTGTCACCAACATATTATTCACACAACAAATATTTCAAAGACAAGCTTGATTTCATTTTCGTTTGCCCGCATGTAATAATTACTAAAATTTAGATCAAATCGAAGATGAATGGGTAAATTTATATCTTGATTTGAATATTTTTTATTTAAAATTTCGTCAAAATTGAATAAAAACATTTATTGAACAGGTTATGTTCTTTTAATTTAATATAATTAATTGAATAAATGATTAAGAGCCACCGCGTCTATTTCTAAGACGATTAAAAGGAGTTCTAATTTACTATCTCGTTGAAATAAATGGTTATATGCCCTGTTGCTATTTTATCTATCTGCAAGTATTAACAATTATTATGGCTAGCTCAAATTTCGGTAAAGCATTTACTCTTTCTGTCGGTTAGGTTCAATTGGGCTGAATGTATAATTCTTAATTTAACTTAATACGGTTCTGTACCTCGTCTTCGTACTACTGTGCACAAGCAAATACTCAAAAGTAGGTCATACGTTAAATAAAAATGGTTTTCACTGGCAAGGTGCGATCGTGAATTAAAAAAAAAAACAAAGTGAGAATTTATCACAGTTCCACTGGTAAATATTTGAATTAAGCTGTTTCGCGGCATTAACATAATTTGTTTTTCTAGCATTTGTTAAAGGGGACCCACATCCATGTACTAATTGTTTTACTTGGCGTCATTTTACGGATTTAACTGCCACATAACCCCAAATTATGGAGTTGGGCCATCCTGCGGTCTGGATTCACTTTACAGCAATGAAAACTATTTGGTTTGTCTTGGGTATAACTCTTGGTATTCATGCATAAACTTCCAAGTGCTCACTTCCCTTAATTTTAACGCTAGACAGTACCTGTTGTTGTTGCCGAACTTATCGGGCTCGAAGGCGACGCTGGTCTCGTAGTCGGACTGCTATGGGCCTGATGCTGCTGCCATTCCTCGATGACGTCCTCCACGGGCTGCTTTAGGCACTGGTGTCTTCGCCTCTGGGCTGTCTCGACTCGTAGGCCTCCACGCAGAGATCGTAACGGGCTGCTTTCGATGTGAGGTTATGGTGCTCGTGCGTCGGAGAACTATACAACTTATGGTGTTGGATTTTGATGCAAATAACCACACGACCACAAAATTGTACTGATTTGACTGGTATAATTTTTATATTTAAAAAAATTGGTTTACTATATGAAAATTATCTTTATTTAGGAGTATATTTTACAACATGCCAATTCTTACATTAATTCAATTTTTCTCTTCAATATCCGCTATAAACAATTGCTAGTTTTAATCTTAAAATAAAAACGGATGTGAATCAAGTTCAAAATGCTTACTTATAAATATAACTTTGCCTAAAAACTACAATTTATTTACAGATACTTATTCTAATATTATGGTCCACATTTATAATGAGTTAATCAAGTCTTTGCGTCACCGCACGTTTGTTAATTTGCTTTAAACTGTTCACATAAGTCACTGCATTGATTAATTTTATCAGAGTACTTCCTTCGCCAAGGCGTCTCTTGATTTTACCTGTCTGATTTTCCACACAATTTTTAGTTCATCTGCTGTGTGCTTTTCTTCAATTTTTATATAACCCTGGCTTGTTGATTCTTATAATTTTCCATCAAATGTCTTAATTCCAGCCTTCTTAGCTGCTAGTTGCAACGTTTATTGGATTATCTAGCTTTTCCTAACTTTCTTTTAATATTTCACTGTTTAACTTTCCTTGAATTATTCGCTTCAATTTATTGCCTTTGCAAACCATTTTGTAATTAATAGTTCGGCCATTACTTTGCACAAACCTCATATTTTAAATTTTATTTTACATTCAACTTAGATCCTTGTGAGAATTGAGCTTTGCTTAAACCGTTCATTAATTAATTATACTGCTATTGATTGGCATCTCTTTACCAATGCATTCAATCTATTAAATTCAAAGTTTATCTTTGCAGTTATATAAAATACCTCATCCTAAGCTTTAGTGATATGTCCATTAGTTTGGCAATGCTATCAGAGTTGAGTTTGTAGGGCTTAATACCATCGCAATATACGCCACTTGAATTAAACATCTTTTCGTGAATAAACATATGTTTAATTCACTTGGTGTATATTATTTAGTAAAGCTCTGTATTTTATTATTTCAAGTTTTAATATGCTTTTGAACGCCGAAGTGTATTCATTTGTGAACAAAGGCTAAAAATTTCTTAAGGGGTAGTAAGGTCTGGCTACTTCATTCACATCTTATCCTACAACGCTTTATCCCTTCACCAAGTGTAAACGGCTTCAGGAAAATAACCTGGTCTTATAACTATATAATTTATGTTTCGAAGTGCGCCCTGAAAGAGTGTAAGAAAGAATCCACGCAAATCTAAGACTTGGATAAACTCAAGGAGCATCGCACACACTCACTAAGATAGTTACTGAGAGATATTGCCTATAATAATAATGTATGTTCCACTATTTCAACAGGGCATCGAAGATATCAGTATATAAAATTCGCCAGCATACTCTTCGACGGCGGCTTAGTTCAAATATTCACTTTCTTCCTTTTTATCGACTCGCCTGTCAACATTAAACCATCCATTTCCTCTACAGTTACAGCTTTCACGATTATTGTATGTAGCGTATAGTAGAGAGGCCAAACTAAATTAACTCGTCATATAACGATTTTCGTGGGACTGAGTAGATTTATACCGACAAGTGGTACCTTCTTATTCGGTGGTGTTTCCTGAGTATGAAAAATCATGTTTCCGTTTTCTCAGCCTGTGGAGTGAGGAGCTATGACGTCACAAATATGGCCATTCTTGGTTCCAGGTTTTAGTACAATAAAACTAGGGTTTAACCCATATATAAAAAAAAAGTTCTACTCTGTAGCAAACTGTTTAGTACCCTCCTCTTAGTAAGTAGTAAAAAGTTGCACAACATTGCGCGTCGGGTTTAGGCGGCAGGTGGCTGGAAAGGTGGTAAAATGGTAGGTTTCAACAGTTTTTCGCAAATATCTCGTTAACTATGAGGTTTAGCACAAACTTTATCTTATACAGAATTAATCTATATTTAATTTACAATAAAAATGGTCTTATGCAGTTTTGACTTCCAGACGAAGGTTACGGAGATACGGAAGGGGTAATAATGTCATTATTTTCCAGTTAACTTGGAATTCATCGTACTTACTTGAAAATGAGTATGTTTCGTTATAAAAAGTACTTAGTGATGCATCAATAACATAAGAAAATTTGTATGTGTGTAGGTATTTATGTACGGCTATGTGTATGTATCTGATAATATACTCGTATCTACATTGCTCCCCTCCTTTGTCGCTTTTATCTTCATTTTGCCTATTTTTCCTTTTGAATAACTCATCGTATCCTTTTCTTCTTTCCCATTTATGCTTTTCTAATTATACCTATTTAAATTACCTCCATCTTTTGTCATATTTTCCTAAAAAGATAAAATCATGTGCATATCATTAAAACAAGGTTAACTACAAACTGTATCTAATAAGCTTTAATACAAAAATTAATGGAAATTGTTCTTCACAATACATGCTTTCCAGTAAATTCAATGTTCTTCAATGAAAGGTGGTATGTACAACGTACAAGGTAGTTACATAATAATAAATAGCAGCAATCAGTAACCTAAAAATCTTAAAGCTCTTTTTCATGTTGAAGATTATCTTCATCGATGCCGTCGTCAATAATTAGTGCATTTCTGTTAGTGCACCTATGTCCGGAGTAATTCTTGCACATGTTTGAGCATTTCAAGCCACTCTGTCGACGCTCACAGTTTCTGACACAGCCCGCATTACAAGTGCAAACAATGAGGGAGAGCAATTTTTCAGGATCAGTTGTCTTTGTGGTTTGCAACTGGACACAAATAGCCACCAATTCATTTCCAACCCCATTTAAGTGAATCTTTATTGACCTTGAGCCATTGCTGCACTTGATGGTAAACAACTATAAGAGTGTTGTTGTGCAGTTGCTGAAGTGGGGGAAAGTACATCCAACCTGAAATTTGTATGTGCAGGCTCCTTTGCGATGGTCTACAAGTAAAATTGGTGGCGCAGAGTATCCAAATTATCTACATCTATTAATGCAAATATCGAAAGAAAGAACTGGTTTCCAGCATCAGCTACTGCAGCTGGGTCTGCATTTGGGTTGTTAAAAGTTAACAGCTTTGTGTAAAGCTCCTTGTCACGTTGCATGCTTTCAGAAGGCGTTATTTTTCCCTTTCTATAAATTGAAGAAACGGTATCACATTCGGCGAAAGCGTAATCTGTCAAGAGAACATCCTTCATTTTCCCGATACCACGCTGAATGTCTTCAATGCAGTAAACTTTTTCTTCTTGGTTACCTTTCTTCGGTACAACCATCTTCAACTGTTTGTTGGCTGGAGCATTTACAACCAACAAGACCAATCAATCGGTGTCATTGGCAATTACGATAGCCTCTGTTTCCTTCTTTGATTCGTCAATTGCAGGGAAAACGATCTTGGTATCAGCATCACCCTCTGCCTGAATCACTTTGCAGCCAGCTTGCTGTAAGTGTACAGTGATGAGAGCAATCAGTTCTATCTTGTTCTTAGTCTTAGTTAGAAATTTTGCTTGTCCAAGAGTAACATTAATTCCATCTTCCACTTTCACTTCAACATGTGTAGTAGCGGATGATCTGGTCAAATGTTGCTTGTCTTTTGTACTGGGTGCTTCACCATAACCATCTGGCCTCCCCAGTTCCTTGAACACTTTATATAATACACTTGGAGCGAATATTACGTGTTCATTTTTGCTTTTTTTGCCAAACAGAAAAAGTTACATTTTTACCCCCACCATATCTCCGTAATCCTTTACTGGCGTGCAAAAATACATAAGACAGTTTTTATTGTAAATTAAATGTAAAGTAATTTTGTATAAAATAAAGTTTGCGCTAAACCTCACAGTTAACGAGACATTTGCGAAACACTGTTGAAATCTGCCATTTTGCCACCTTTCCAACCCCATCTCGCCTAAATGCGAAGCGCAACTTTGTGCAAATTTTTACCACTTACTAAGAGGAGGGTACTAAATAGTTTGCCGTTGGGTAGAATTTTCTTTTTTGAATGTTTGGGTTAAACCCTAGTCTTACTATACTAAAACCTAGTACCAAGAATCGCCATCTTTGTGACGTCATAGCTCCTCACTCCACAGGCTGAGAAAGCGACAACAGAAGTTTTTCTACTGAGGAAACACCGCTGATTACGATGGTATCACTTGCCGGTATAAACCTACTCAGTTCCACGAAAATAATAATTATTAATTCACTTGGCCTCCCTACTAGCAATGTATCTGCCATTTATACATACAGATTTCCTTTATCACGAACACGGCAGATGATATGACGAATTTACAAATGTCGAAGATTTGACTTGACAGTTCGCGAATTTTGTCAACAGCTAATATCTGCCATTATTTCTATCTTAAAATAGATCACTAGGAAGCAACGGGAAAGTGCAAATTGAAAAACGAGATTATCAGCGTCAAAGGTTTCGGGAAATTAAAAATTCTTACACAGCATTTGAAAATAAAAGTTCTCAATCGTTAGCATATTTGAAAAATTTGGAAGCGTTTCTCCCCAAAAGCATAAAAGGCCTAGTGTTCCTAACGAAGACAGGGATTTAAAGGAATTAACGGTGTGTACTACCGCTAAAGACCATCCCGCTGAAGTAGTAGATTTAGGTGCTTCCACTGCTAGAATTATTTTACGAAAAGTTTGTTGACAATGCTACAAACAACAAAAGACACACTAAATTCCTCCCGATCACCATTTCAGACGTATTGAATATTGTGAAACTGTAACAGAAATGGCGAAAACTTTCTTCGGAAAGTCGTTTTCACGTATGAGTTAACATTTTCCAGTGCATGGTCGCCATAACTCATAAAATGTGCTTATTGGCCGAGAGAAAACCTGTATAGATATTTTCAATTCCGGACAAAAAAACCCAAAACTTAGGCTAGAAATGCTGGGTAAGATCATGATTGGTCTATTTTTTTAATTGGTGGAGCCCTAATCAGCTCTACATAGCTTGAACTACTACAAAAGCAAATCCATCAATCATTCCAGATTTTTTTTGTTTTAAGTAAAAATAGCTGTACTTTTCTTTGCATCTTTTCTACTATGATTTAGTTCGTTCAAAATAAATTGTTTATTTCTTCAGAATGCGTGTTACTTTGTAAACTACCTTATTTTCCTGTTAATTTCTGAAAATCCTGTTCTTCAAATCTGAATTTACCATGTGAATTTAATCACGAAATATCACTTAACTGTGATATACCTAATTCTTCAATTACAGAAAGTACACTATGCGTGGCTACGCCATCTGCGTGGAACAATTACTTAAACAATCAACGCAGACCACCCTTAATATAATTAATCTTAGAGTACCTTAGATCGACTGTCCATTGGTGTTGGTGTCTTTTTATGCAATCGTAAATTCGCCTTGATCTAGTCGTGTTGGCAGTTCATGAATTTTCTCTGTAGGTATAGGAAATTATACTTTAGGTAAGCGTACCTTAAAAACGTTAATTAAATGGCCAAGCAGAGGCAATATCGACCAACCAATGCTTTACGAATCCGCTGTAATGCTCCAGGTGTTCGAATCGTATTACACGAGAATTCTTTGGAGTAACTCATTATCATTTTCCAAAGGCGTAATCTAAACTTTCGTCCCTAAAGAAAACCAATCCAGTGGATTACCAGGGCAGGCGATCTCGCTGACCAGCAGTTCATTTTCGATCAACCTGTTAAAATAGGTACAACAATTGTTCTTAAATTTGACAATTCGACGTTTTTATTAATCATTAAGTAATCTTAGAGGGCTGAATATTTCAATAAATTTATTTTAAGATGAAATCAATAGACGCCTTATTCCGATATTTGTGTGAAACGTTCTATATCCCTGTTTTATTAATTAGTGCAGATGTGCAGTAGAAAACTAGTTGTTAATTTCATAAACATATATTGACCTTATGTTTTTCAAATTTCGGGCATTTTTAATAACAGTCATTGTATATAAAAATAATTAAACTGGGAATTCTATTTAAATAATAGAGTCGGCCTTCTTAAGGCGCGTGGTTTCTAATGAAACAATTTCCAGGTCTAATGAGGAACATGAGTGCAATTATTATGCCAAAGAGGTGTAACAAGTTCACTAAAAATGACTATTCTCATTAAAGCGGGCTCGTATTAATGTACAAGCAGCAACAATATAATACGTGGCAGTAGCTGAAATAAAAACCCGTTACACAACTTCTTTAAGTGGCTAACTGCTGATATTAACTATAATCTCGGGTTTAACCATAACTTATGTAACAAAAAGGTGCTGTAGATTAATTCAATTTCAAACTACTTCAGCGAATGACAATTAATAACATTATAAACTGGATAAAATTTATAGTATCATAATTTAGGGTATTTCAATTAGGTATTACTAAATTGTTGAAACTTGACCTTAGGCTTTCAGAGAATTTGCAAAAGTATTACGTTTACGGTTCTCTGCAAAGCTCACTTTTCTATGTTGCTCCTATTATTATTATGTTCATTTAAAGGTTCGTGTATGTATTCCCATAATATATTGAAATTGTTTTAAGCTCACAATTTAGCTCTGTTTGCAGTGCGAAATATTTAACCAAGTCAATAAAGCACAGATTTAAGGTATTTTAAGAAATTGCAATTTAAACAGTAATAAAAGTATTAAATGCATTGGTAATGAGATGCAAAAAGCAGTAATTAGACGAATAAAGGCACGCATAAGCAAAGCATATTTCAGAGGATTGGAATTTGAAGTTTCAGTAAAGTAATGTAATTAGAATTATAGGTTTGTGCATATTTAAAGCCATACCAAACGAAATTAATTGACACGAGGTTTGTTATGTGCACACTGAATGAACGTAGTTATTAATAAAAGCACAGACCAGTGAAAAGGCAAGCAATCTGAAAGGTAGATGAAAGCAAGATAAGGATAAAATATAAATTGCAAAGAGCAGTCTAGAATTAGGCAAAGGAAGAGAAGAAAAGCAAGTGACGTGTAAAAATTGTGAACTCGAATACCACTGCATTAATAAAAACAAAGTGCAAAAGCAAAGCAGTGATTTTAAAACATATGGGTGTAACGAAAAAGAACAATGTTAGCTATAAGCAATAAAGAAAATTTTTAGATTTAAGAAAATGTTAATATTATCATGTAATCAAACTTGTGCTCCATAAAATCTATGTTTTAAATAAATAAAAAGTATTTTTACCAAATAAAAAGTATCCAGTTTTAATGTCCAAGTGACCGTGCACCTGTGGGAACGTTTGTGTAAAGTTCCAAGACGAAAAATTTTCAAATCTTTCCAATCGTCTCCGTGGGAACAACGGCAGCGGACACCTGGAAGATCCGAAGATCGATTCCGGTCTATTCAAGCAGCGGAAATCAGAGGTTTGCTCTCCATCACATCGAGGGGGTCTGCAAGAGCATCAGAAACAAATTCAACGGCGTCACCTGCTGTCAGCTTCGGCCCAAGTTCGGAGAGAAGTTCCAAGGTACGGTCTAGCTATAATTGAGTGTTGAGAGCTGGGGAAAGTTGTTGAACTCCGAGAATAAAGCCCGCAGAAGAATCATATCGCATTTCCAAGCGTCCGGCTCGGCCGTAATCTTCATAAATTGGATGGAGTCAGTAAATTTTGTGGTTTTGGGCAGAATCAAGCTATTTTACAGGAAGTAAAACAAAAGCATTTGGCGTCATATCTACGTCACTGTTAAAACAAAACTGTTCAGTTGTTGCCAAGCGGGAATATTTGAATCAGATTACCTTACGGTTCCTTGTTAATTTCATTTATTAAATATCAAAATACATGTTCTTCTAACAGATTGTAAATATTATCTACTAGAAGTGCGCGTATGAGCTACTTTGGGACAAATAGTCTAAAATTAAGAATACATTTTGAATATAGTCAAATTCTGAACCTAACCTAAGATTAAGCAGTTTTGTGTTTTGCCGAGAGCTAGTCTAGATATTATTGCAGTTCAATAAAATATAAAGAGAGGCAATTAACCATTTTATTTGAACATTAATTGATGCATTTCATTTTTAATTAGCCTGAATTACTGTCAGGCAAAGTTGGCACAATATAAAATAACCCGAGAATTGTGTGGTGATTTGCGCTAATAATGAATTTTCTAATTTAAAATAACCTTTACAAATCAAGACATTCATTACAATATAGATAATTATATATATTGTAAAAATTATATCCGTTGGGTAGAATGCTAAGGTTCAACAAACCCAATCGTTCTAGCTAATTAAATTTCTCGAAAAGTGGAGAAAGTACACCGTCAGAAAGAGACATATTTGAAGTACTTTTGTAAAATATTAATCGACTCTGTCCTCCACTGCTTCATATAAATGTAGATGTTACACTTGCCAGGTCGATGAAGTGCATTGTAGTTACAGAACTAAACATTTAATTAGCAATGTACCAATTTTGAATAAATCACAGGAAGGAAATTTCGCGGCAAACGTTACGCAAGTAATTACATTAGGGACGACCCAATACAAACCAATTAAATTCATTATCGTGTACGCCGATAAATTAACTACAATAATCTACTTTATCTAGCCTGCTCTCTATAATCGGCGGAATTTTGGAATATAAAATATTTACATAGTATGAAAGGGATTAATTTACCATCGAATAATTGTTGGTAGCATCTAGATTTTTTGGCAATAGTCAGCCATTCTATTTTAGATAAAACTTTGGTAAAAGTAAACTTCAGATTGTTAAAATCACCGTACAGTGTTTAAAATTTCCGAACTTATGCATGGTAATTTCACTCACCGTTAGAGATGTGAATTTTATTGGATTGGGACAATATCATGGTAATATCGCCGTTATTATTTCAGCTAAAAGAAAATAGTTGTTGTTCTCGAGTAATCATGTTTACATCCAAACAAAGTGACATACTCCACTCTTTCCAATTTTACATTTTTCTTTTAACGCAAAAGCTGTTTTCACAAAAAGTTATGTAATTTTATGGAGAATTTCACATAACTTTGGGTTAGTCGCGATTGATTGAGAGATTGCAAGAAAAATGTTAAACATTTCAACAGGTGCTAACGTAAAAATTAAACTACCACTACTTTTCAGGAATTTGGAAAATCAAAACGGGCAGGCTACTATTTTCTTTAATATTGAACAGTAGTATTTTTTTTTAATTTTCTCCAATTCAAGTGACATCGAACCTCTTAAGATAAAGGCACGCTATCGCTAATGTCACCGTAGCTCCGTGCTTTGTTCGCATTTAAGTATCGTATAATTTGTTTAACCCCCGTTTTCAACATGTGATGGTTGCTGTTAAGCATCTGGCAGGGTTACAACGTCTTGTTATAAATATCCACGTTTTGCATTCTATAATTCCGAGTTAGTTTGGGTTTCCTCTTCGTCATAACATGTTGACAGACAGCGTTGGATTGCATCACTAGAACACCGCGACACTTCTCGATGGGCCTCAATACAGAAATCTTTGACGGGCCTCATCCTTTGTTCACACATATATTATGAAAATTAAATATTACAAACAAGTAAAATTTTATTACGATTTTCGACTCGTACGTGAGATTAAACTCATAGGAGACAATAGAAATAAAATTTTAATAAATTAATATAAATAACAAAGGATACATTTGATCTTGGCAGCGAGGGTAGCTCAAAATAGCCGCGTTATTTCAAACAGATCAAGAGTGACAAAAACTTGCAGTTTTCTTAACTCTCTGGAATATTTAAATAATGGTAGAACTACTTAACTGTAAATTTAAATTGTTTAAAAAATTATACATCTCCCAAAATAGTCTTATTGCATTGATGAGAATGCTGCGATTTCAATTATGGTAACTATGAAGGTACTGGTGGTGAAGATTCAAAAAATTATTCTGAAAGAATTCATTACGATTTTTCGTGTTCGTGTTACGGTTGCTTTGTTTATTTTTTAACATTTTAGAAATAGAATGTGGTCTGGAATCCGCAACTTATTATAACATTTATTATCGGTACAAGTACCTTATATCCTTATCATGCACTCAAGTCACTTGGGAGAGAAATTTTAGCAAAACCCAAATAATTCTTAACAGACTGAGGCTGGAGGCATTTCCATTAACGTTAGCTCACACTGATTAAGAGACTCGACGAAACTATTGACGCTCTGAAAAAAACAATCCGTGTATTTGGGAGAGAACTCTTGATATTATGATGTTCCTAACTACGTGTTTTTTTTCTAAATAATATATTATATCTAAGTAGAAATGTGAAATCAGGTTTGAAGTTGACTTTGCTTTGTGTTTGTCTACCTGCCATTCACATTTTATTAACGTTAAAAAGATTTAAAAATTTACGTAAGAATAAACATTCAGTTTTACCTCCCTCGTCTAAAGGACGAAGGAAGTACATATTGTAATCGCGAAAAAATCACCTTACGAGATTTCTCCAGATCTTCACGTTTCAGGGTCCCTAGATGACGAAAAAAAAGTTTTCTCAATTCCGTCTGTCTGTGTGTCTGTTTGTCTGTCTGTTTATCTACCTGTTGGCAGTATAACTCAACAAGTTTTTGTTGGAGAAAGACGATATTTTGCATGGGATTATATGCTTTCTTATAACAACAATAACTATAATTGGACTTTATTGCATATATAAATTACAAAAGGAAAAGCAAATAAGATTAACAGTATTCAATATGCAAATAATGACGAAGTTCAGATGCTATTTCGTAGTAATGGTTCTGTTCTTCCACTTAACCTTAATGGATATAATTAGAAAAACTATATATATATCTATCTATTAATAAAGTTAATGTGCTGGATGCTTATTATGAAAAAATTGCATACAAAAAATGTAGTAACACAGGAAAGGATATAGCAAAATAAAGAAAATAAGGAAGAAGAAAATGAAAGAAAATAAAATAGTAAATCAATAAACACACCTCCAGGAATTAAAATTTGATGGCTGGATTACTGATTTCAAGTAAATGATCATGACGTTTGAATTTAAGAAAACTGAGTGTCTGAGAGAAGGAAATAAGATATGCAAAAGATAAATGGCTAAATGAAAAGTGTGATGAAATAGAAGAACTGGAAAGGATACACGACAACTTTAATTTACACAAGAAGGTCAAGGAAGCAGCAGGCTTCTACAAACCACGACCACCCGGTAATCTGATAGATGAGAATGGCTACTGGATAACAGATAAACAGAAATCAATCAAATTGTAGCAGGAATATATAGCCGAATTATTTAAAGTCAAACGGACAAACTTCCCTATATCAGAATGTATAACTGGCCCAACTATTACGGAGGCAGAGGTTAAGAAAGCAATATCCCTCATCAAAAATGGGAAAGTACCAGGCCCAGATGAAACATATGGAGAACTGCTGAAATTATTAGACCAGAACAACATCAGGAGGCGCACTATCCTATTCAACAAAATCTACGATACAGGAAATAAGAAATATCCCGATAGAATGGCTCAACATGTTCATAGCTATCCCAAAGAAAAAAACTTCCAAGAAATGTAGCGACTATCGTACTATTAGTCTTATGCGTCACCTTCTGAAAATTTTCCTGAAAATCATACTTCAACGATTATATACACTTTGTGAAGAACATATGGGACCCACTCAATTTGGTTTCCGGAAAGCGACTGGGACACGCATTATTCTGTAAACAAGTTCTGATACAGCGATGCAGAGATGTGAGCTGTGACGCCCACATATGCTTCATAGACTACCAGAAAGCATTCGATAGAGTACAACACCATAAACTTATAGATATTGAAAAAAAAACGGGATAGACGAAAAAAATCTTAGCATTATAAAAATCTCTATTGGAAACAAACAGCTCATATAAAGCACAAGGGAGAAGTATCAGAAGCCATTAATGTCCAATGTGGAGTGCGCCAAGGCTGTGTCTTGTCGTCACTGTTATATATATATATATATATATTCAGAGAAATATTTAACCAAGCACTGCAGGACACATCAATAGGAATAAGAATAATCGGGGAAAGAAGTAACAACGTCAGGTTTGTCGACGACACCATGCTACTCGCAGAAAACCTTGAAGACTTACAAGTACTAATGGACAGAGTGTCACAAAAAAGCCAAGAATGTGGCATTGACATAAACATAACAAAAACAAAATACATGGTAATAAGTAAAAACTCTACACCACAAGTGGAAAAATTTACGTACCTCGGTAGCACAGTCAACGATCAGTGGTAACACTCGCTTGAAATCAGGTGCTGGATAAAAAAGTCAAGGGCAGCTTTTACAAGAATGTCCAAATTATTTAAGAGCCGAGAATTGAACATGAAAACCAGGATTAAACTTCTCCGTTGCTATGTTTTTCCCATACTCCTTTACGGCGTAGAATCGCGGACAGTAACAGAAGCTTCAAGAAAAAAGTTAGAGGCATTTGAAATGTGGCTATACAGGCGCATGTTAAGAATATCTTGGACGGAAACATGTCACAAACAAAACTGTACACGAACAACTAGACAAAAAGGTGGAAATTATAAACACAGTTAAACGAAGGAAACTTGAATACCTGGGACATGTTATGAGGAACGAAGAACGATATGGAGTAATTTAGCTGGTGCTACAAGGAAAGGTGGACGGGAGAAGAGGCCCCGGTAGAAGGCGCATCTCTTGGCTGAAGAACCTCAGAACATGTTTCTCAGAGACAACGATAGGAGAGAGCTGCTGCGAACAAAGTTATGATTGCCAGAATGATCGCCGACATCCAGTAATGGATTGGCACAGCAAGAAGAAGTGTCTGAGAAAATAAAGAAAGGGAGCTATACATTTTGACAATATTACGTATATGAAAAAGAGCGTTCATTTACACCTGATTTGTGAGCAGGCAAAGTTAAAAGCCCTTTACTTCTTCTATTGATATTGTGAACGTCAGTTCTGTATCGTAGTTTATTGTAGAGATAATCAGGATATTTTGAAGTTATCAACCTGTAGGATAAACAGGCAAAATGCAGTGACCTACGATTTTTCATGTTCAACCATTTAATTAGAGAGGGTTTGTCGGATATATGATCGAACTTTCTTAAGCCAAAAATAAATAGTAAACATGAGTTTTGCACTCTTTGCACTCATTTGACATCAATACTGTCTAAACAAGGACCATATATTGTATCAGCGTAAGTAAAATGTGACAGAACCAAAGCAACAGGTAAACAGATTTTTGCGCTTTGAGGCAAAGAATGCCTATAGAGATATAGGTTTTTTGAATACATTTATTTATGTGCTCTTTGAATCTAAAGTTATGGTTGATAATTAGACCCAAATTTTTACAAGAGTATTTTCTATGCAGATATTTGGCAAAGGTAAGGCTCGCTCTCGTATGGAAGATTTTCCAAAAATCATAACATATGATTTTTGCGAGTTAATGATAACACAGTGTTTTCTCGAGATATCTATGAGATTATCTAAGTCACTGTTGATTGTTTAAATAGCTGAATGTATGTTAGCGATGTCAAAGGACAGATAGAGCTGCCTATCATCAGCATAAAAATGACAGCTACATGATTTAACAGAGGTTATAAAATCAGATGTATAGATGATATACAAGAGGGGTCCCAGTATGGAGCCTTGCGGAACACCTGCTGTCACTGCTCTTAGATTAGAGATTTTATTATGAAGTTTAGCTTGCTGATATCTACCGCTGAGAAAGCTACTTAATAAATTAACGGCGTCCTTTTTAAAACCGAAATAGTGTAGCTTGGCTAAAAGCAAATCATGATCAATCATGTCAAAGGCTTTGGAATAATCTAAAAGTGTTAAAATTGTTACCATACTTTTGTCCGTGGCGGTAAGAATATCATAAATAATACATGTAAGAGCAGTGAGGCAACTGTACCCTGGTGTGAAACCAGATTGAGTAGGAGGTAAAATGTTTTGTGTATGTAGGTACTGGCGGATTTGTTTTTGTCATAATTTTCTCCAATAATTTTGAAACAGCTGGTAGAATACTGATAGGACGTAGGTCCTTACAACTAGAAGGTGAATTAATCTTGAAGAGAGGTAAAACTTCCGCTATTTTCCACTAGGAAAGTACTCATTTAATAAACAGGAGTTAATAATGTGGAGCAAAAAGGGAACCATACTATACCTATATTGTCTACCCCAACAGAGTTAGACTTTATTGCCGATAAAACATTCACTACGTCATTTTCGGAAGCAAGAGTAAAGCTGAACGTATATGTTATATTTGCTAGAATTGTGATAATCGAGAAGGGTATCATCTGTCACTGCTATATTTTTGGTAACTGTATCTGAAAAATAGTCATTAGTATTGTCAACACTACCAATACGTTCAGGAATATCAGAATTTTTAGATTTACTGTAGATATCTAGAGTTTTCAACACTTTCCAACATGTTTATTGTTCGTTACTCCTGCAATAGATTCAAAGTAAGCACGTTTTTTTCCGTCTAACAGTATTAGTTGTATAGTTTCTTAAATCTTTATAATAATTACAATGCGCTTGAGATTTCGTTTTTTTAACTTAGATAATGCTTTATCACGCAGATTCATCATAAATTTAATATATTCTGTTAACCACGGTGCGTTAGGTTTAGTAAATCTTGGCATGAAACTGTAAAAATGTTGATAACATATTGAACTGGTTTGTCAATAATCCTCACAATGAGCCTTAAATATGTTAAACACCTTCAGGTACAGTGATATTAATTTGTCTATGAATTATATGTTTATTTTATCAAATTAAAATTTATGTTTAGAATATCAATAATTATTATTTGTACTAGCTCCTGAAAAATCAGGGGTGGATTCCTTAATCTAGATTGCTTATTTTTAAAATTTGATGTTCTAATTTTAAGTATCATTCCCATAACTCAAAATAACTTATGTCAAGTATATGCCAAACAGACTTGAAATTTAAATGACAAATACCAAATCGTTTTACTAGTACACAACAATATTAAAAACAGTAAGTAATTCTTTAATAACTAATTCACCTTTTTAGTCTTTATTTCCTTTTCTAGTAATTATATTACTACTCAAGATCACCCACCTTTCACTTGGTTTCCTCAATGTTCTGGATGTCAACCAACCTCCCATCTTCGCCTACTGATCTAACCTCTCAAGCACCTTCCCGCAATGAAAGGCCCCATTGATAGACAAGAAGTCCCTACTGTCCAGAATCAGCAACCAAACAGACAAAATCTGCAGCTACCTACCTCCAATACTGCATCTGCCAACTTCCTGAAACGTGCCTCCTTAACTAATGGTCCTTCTCTGGAACTCTCCCTTAGCACCAAACAGCCCGACGCAATCCAATTCGATTAATATATAATGTCAAATGTAATTCTCCAATAAACTTGACTTAGTATTTTAATCCAGTTATTCACATTTGTAGATTAATTCTGCTTGCCATTAATTTTTTACCACATACTTGTAATCTTTCTTAGTTTTATGTCTTTAATTATTCTTCTCGGTTTAAATTTCCATTTTAACTTCACCACGCCAATTTAGTATACTACCGCTTTATTGATCAATATATTTTTCAATAAAATTAGGGTTTATTTTAATATTTTAAATACTCCAAATTATCTCAGATACAGTTTTCAAAATTTGTTATTTCTAATAATCCAAACAAAGTGCTTAACGATATCGTGTTTTTACTTTTTACACTATATCTCATAATATTTGATTTATACCTACTATTTCTATAATTTATTACAATTAAGTATTTGTCATTCCCTTCAAACCTTAATTTTTAAAATATTATATTATTTTTGAATCCATCTGCCTTTCAAACAGCCATACTCCACTCAATTACAGATTCTCTTTTACTTTCTACTTGCATAATAATTATTCACATTCCCAATTTATATTTAAATAGATCTTGATTATTTTCAACCATTTTACTCCCTTAACCCTTTCTAAAATTGATTTTAATACCCCTGTCTATATCATTACAATATATACAAGGTGAGCACCTTAAAAAATTAAATTCTGCCTATTTTTGCTTTAACTCTACTTAAATGAAAGTAATAGTTTCCACGTAGCACAGGTTTCTACCTTTGATGAAAATGGGAACCTATAGATACAGAGTCAATGTTCTAAAATAGAAAAAGAGTCAACTATAAATGCGTTGTATTCAAGGCAGCCGCATCTCACCCATGGAAAGCTTCCCCGGTAACCGCGGCATCGAACGGCTGCTTTACTTGCGCGCTACCGCCGATCATTGAAATCGCATTCACAGTCTCGTTCCTAGGCTCTGAAGTTCGAATTCCATTCTCGGTAATATGTGTTTTTTATCTAAAAATTGATGTAATTTGCATTGTCAAGTGTTTCCTTTCATTCTTTTAATAATATTTTCCTAGTTTTTTTAAATTGTAGTGGCACAACGCCCACTTGCGAAGGTAGTTGTGAGTAAAGCTTTTTACAGATTTCTTAGACTTCGTATTGCTATACCATTATTAGTTTTTAGTTATTTCTAAAAATTATTGCTGCGATTACCACAATTTAAATATGAAACCTAAGACCATTATTCATCCTAACAAGAGTTTGTAAATGGATTACCACAAGTCAAAAATGATAGGCTTTGTAATAATGGCAAATTCCATTCCATAATTTAAATGTGCATTGAGATATGTGTCTGAAGTAGCCATTCACTGTACCAAAGAAGTGTATGGGATCATAAGTTTCATACTTGCGGAATGACACAAACTAATTTTTACACTGAGTCCTCATGTGCTGCCAAAGATAATTTATGCCAATTTGGTATGCAGAATGTTTGCCCTCTGCTTTATTGTGGATGTGGGTAGTACCCTGATAAGATTTATGACGTGGCGATACCATCTATATTTTGCTTCATGGTGAAGATTTTCAGTTCGGACTCCCCACTCCTGAGGGAAACCTCTTTTTGTGACAACTTTCAGCGACGTGTTATCTGCATCGGAAATGACATTGACTTACCTCAGAATGATGTAATCAACCGTATCTGGCAGCGCTAAAGTAGAAGAAGATGTTTGCAAACTTTCCTTCTATATCTAAAACGTCCAAGCGGCAATTTACTTGAGTTGAGGCGCCTTGTCTATTTTAGTAGCAATCGGATGGATTGCCACCCCCACTGCTTTGATTGCTTGGTACGCATGTCCCTACGCATGCAAAGCTGAAGTATTCAGTGCACTTTTCTTTATAAATCTATCGATCATTTCAACGCCTTTAGTAGGAAGGAAGTTAGGCTTAATGGCTTAAATTATCTTTCATTATAGTATATATGCCATATGCCATATTTTTTGGATGAAAAAGACAAATATTCGTGATAAATAAAGCTTAAACCAAACAGGTACACATTATAAGCGGTACTATGACTATTTCTGGTCCTTCTTAAAAAAAGAAATATTTATTTGAATTTTTATTGTGGTAAATTGATCATAAAAACTTTCCACTGCTACTAGTACTGCTTCTACTTTCTATAGTTTTTTATTTGGAATACCCTTGCGTATATATTTTTATAAAGGTTGAGAGAGAATGCATAGCTTAGAAATTTTTCAGTTGCGAAAATGTGTAATAATAATCGAAAATCGATAAAAGAAAGAACCTTGTTTTGAGGTCCACTATACAGCTTTAACTTTATAACTTATATCTTTTATTCAGGTGTTTTATAAGATGCTTTTTGGGGTTTATAAATTAATGTTATCTTCTATAATCGCTTTGTATTTGATATTAGTAGTTTTTGTATTTCAGTTGGAGGTGTTAGATTTCTTTGATCCTACCATGTTAGTATATCATAATTTCGAGGAAAATGCAACTAATAGTAAGCTACAGTAAGCTCTAATTATTACTCACTTACATAATTTTCAACTAAAGATGAAGCCTTATCAGTATATAGGAGCCCTTTATACCATTTTCCCTTGCCTTCTACTGCCATTGTCATTATGCCCAATACCGGAAGTCGTAAATAATCAATAATCCGAAGTCTGTTGAATTTCTGCTTTGCCTTCTGGCACATCCTCGCACATCTTCAATGTCTATATTAGGTTTTTTTTGTTAGAAATAAGTAGTAAGAAACTTGAAGACATAAATGGAAAATGGAATTGTGTCTCTAATATTTGTTGGCAATGTGTAACGGGTTTGACTTGGCTCGCCTGGGTGTGTTTGGAGTAGCACTTCAATATACATATGATTTGTATATGTATGTTCATTATTGTTTGCAGTTTTATGCTTACAACTAGTATTAAGTAGAGATGGGAAATACTGCTACTGACTAGTAACGTTACATTCGTTCCCGTTACCGAAATATAACGTTCCGAAATAACGTTACCACATTACTGATAAAACGCACATACACACGGTGTTCCGTAATAATGTGAGTCATCCGTGACCGCTGACCAGTAATGCTGTTATCGCTGATGCTAACGAACGCCCAGAAGGACCCAAATATCAAAGACCGCGGCGTCTGCATTTTTATTCTGTTTGTTGTATATTTCAGCACGTGCACATTATTTATTGTACTATTGTTCCTCTAAACGACTCCGGACAGCCAAATATTTTTACAGTACCTATTCACCCTTCACTCGCCAAAACCTAGATTTTTAATATAAATTTTTATAGTATCGCGTGGGTGCTTGCGGTCACAAATTTAGCACTAGAAATGAGTTCAAGAAAGACCTCTGTGATTTGAAACTTTTTTTATTCCGAAATCAAAAAGTAGGTAATCGCATAGCTGTTTGTAAGCTCAACGTTATGTTTATAACTAATTATAAGATTTGTTTATTTTTATAAACTAAAAACCCTCTACCGAAACCTCCCTCTAATTCATAATTATTAATGATTCATTTATTCAATTCCATTTGTAATATTTGGGACAACTTCGCATGTTTTAACGTAGCGTTGTGCAAAAACTTCTGATCTATTAATTCTATAACCACTGTGCCACTGTCCGTATCTCACTGTGTACTATTGTACTCGTTAACAAAATAACAAGTTATTTAATGAACGAGTAACGAAACGTAACGTTGCCGTAAAATAACGTTCCAAAATAACGTTACTGAAATAAAGACTCATCTCTAGTATTAAGTGCGCCGTTAGAAGTTTTAAAAGCGCGCTATGTGTGTGCACATGCCACTTTGCAGTGTCCGAGGCGGTGGGGTTTTGCAGAGGATGCGCCTGAAACTGACTTGCTCTAGTGGAGTGAAGGTACTTCATTCGGGGTACAAGAGAAAGCCGGGGGACATAATTTTGGAACTAGATACGGCACCAGCTAAAAACGGGGCGCCTACGTTTCTTTAAAAAGGTAGCAACCAGTTAATTATGCAGAGATGTAAACGTTAAATTTTAGCGATTCAGATCAGAAAGCAGACAAAGAAACCGGCCGTGTCAGCATTTGACACAGAGATCTGCGAAGACAAATTGAGGTATTTCGCAAATGGCTCTCGTTAAGCATTACTTGAGATGGGTGATACATATGGTAATTAGCGATGCAAAATTGACCATCCAGGGGGGCATCCAGTGAGTACTTCAGCGCCAACGTTTGTAGCTGCACGCTTTCTAGTGTCCGAAGCGCAGTGCATTTGAGCATATGCGCAGTAGACTGTCATCACAAAAGGGTCGTTTAAAGCAGCTGTTTGCGCGTGATTTAATTCTATGATTCTGTGCGCACTTCGTTGGAGCATCTGCACAGAAGAGGCAGATGTGCGTTATGGACACCAACTATATTTGAAATAAAAATGGGCAGCAGAAGCGGCTTATAAATGTAAAATAGGGATAACCACCAACTATATGGTCTAGTATTTAATACTAACATTATTGAACATCGTTTCTTTAACAGAAAATATACTGTTTGTTGTTTATTGGTGTACAAACAAATTAGTTTTTACTTGAGTAGACTTTTGAAGCTAAAATTGTCAGTTTAGTACGAGTTCAGGTAAACGTTTTAATTCATAACAACAAGAGCTTCCCACAACCACGAACTAAGGTATACAAAATAAGAGATGTCTCATTGCTATTGAGCTAGCTGGAAATAAATAAGGACAAAAGCAATTTATAAAACGGTGGGAAAAGCGGTATAGGAGATGCCAGGTTGCAAATTCTCTGATTCCATTCAGATGACCAGTCAGAGGCAAGCAATGGGAAATATTGTGTCTTATAAAAGAAAATGAAGCTATAAGACAAGAATTATTTGTAAATACAAAAAATAAACCACAAGCTAAGAAGGATTTATTGAAAGAGCAATGCACTGAAATAGAATGCAGCAGCTGAAAGATGAAAGAGGCTACATGCAGCAAGAGATGCAAACGAGCAAGCGTATTTCAGTGTTTTGATGAAAATATAATAATAAACCTAAATAACTACTTAAATTAATAGAATATATAAAAGAAGCATTTGAAGATAATATATATAAATTTTAATCCAAAATACTTGGAACCGTTTTGCGTACTAATGAATGTTTGTCGACTAATTTAAATATAATTAATATTAACATTTAGAAACTAGGATTTGCTCTCTCCAGTAAGTAAATATAAATCCTTTTGTGAAAATAATTATCATCTTCGAGTTGGGTAGGAGTCTCAACTCACCTCCATCGAAATGTCTATATAAATTATTTACATGACGCAGTGTTTCATTAAAATAACTTCTTATCCAGAGAGATAATATTGTACAATACAGTCAGGCGAGTAGCTACGAGGATGTATCAAAATTTAAGTTGCACACCCCCATAAAAAACGTACTGTAAGGGTATAAAAAATGAAAAGTATATTTTCTGAAATACACATCCTTATACTAATTTTCTACATAGTCACCTAATTTTTCTATAAATTTTTCTGAACGTGACACTAATTTTTGAATACCAAGACAATAGAATTCTCCTCCAATTTTGCCGAGCCATTTTTCTACGTATTCTTTGACCTCGTTGTCGTTTGCGAAACGCTTTCCTCCGAGCTCCTTCTTCATTCGAGGTAACAAGTGGTAATCGCAGGGCGCTAAATCCGGGCTATAAGGTGGGTGTTGCCACACTTCCCACTTAACTTTCCAAAGAAGCTCCTGCGTAACGGCGGCCTTGTAGGGAGTTGCGTTGTCATGCAACAATATGACTCCTGCACTCAGATTTCCAGGTCTGCGCTCCTTAATAGCCTTTCTTAAGTTTTTTAATGTCTGGCAGTACGTTTCACCCTGCGTTCTATTCGAATCTATTCTTCAATGCGCGAAATTGTGATCGGGAGTCGTGGAAGTCGATTTTCTGCCTCTGCCTTCTTGAACTGTCAGATCAGTACGTCCTTCTTCGAACTGTTTACACCACTTCCTGATTGCCTCTCGACTTATTGCATCATTTCCATAGAAAGCTGACACTTCACGATGGATTTCAGTTGGATTTAAGTTTTTAGCACACAAAAATCGCACGGTTCCGCGAACTTCTAATTTGGAGTACCAATCAAGCTGCCGCGCCATTGTGAATGACAGTTACGTCCAAATTACGAATTGTAAGTGTTTGAAACTCTGCTAACAGGTAGAAGACAAAGCATGCCAGAGCACCTCTAAGTCGCCATGTTGCTTCTATAAAACTAAGGTAGGTAGAGCTGAGTGCAACTTAAATTTTGATACACCCTCGTAGTTAAATGCAAGGCTTGGAAACGTACAGCCACATGTTCATTAATTGTTGTAGTACAAAGCGAAATGTTCTCAAAAGAATTCCTAGTATTCCTGCCCTATTATAGTTAATTAATTACAAAAGCGGATGGAAATTATTAATTATACAATTACCACTAACATGGCGTTCATCTAGAATAAATTATGTATATTAGACTCGATATATCTAAGAGACTATGATGTAGACGCCACAGTGACTAAGTGATAGTAGTATACATATGTATTTTTTACTATGCACTCTGGACGATTTAAAATCGAAATATTGGAAATGTCTAGTTTTTAAAGACACCCGAGTTTCGCTAAAAGACGTCCAAAGCTGCTCTTGCAAATTTACTTTTAGCTGGCGATCTATTAAGCTGCCTATCTACATTTTCATGAGTTTACTAGTCAGCGACAATCTCCATACGGAAATAATAACAGATGTCTTTAGCTTAGACATGGTAATAGATGTGCATATCAAGTTTATGTAATCTGAAGTTCTCCATTGTGTATTTAACATCTCATTAATTCTGCCTAGCACAAAAGTGGTTTTTACTGAATAATTGCGAATCCAGCACGCAGTTATTAAATTTTCTAAATTATTTATTACCATTTAGACATTTACATATATTTGTGGCTTTAAAACAGCAGTTTATCACACAACAGCTTTTTATCTTCTATAATTTTAAATTATACAATTTGTTGATGGTCTTTAGAATTTGAAGAGGAAATTGATTTTTTTATAGGCGAACCCAACTTTCTACACTATCAACTATTAACATAATAAGTGCGGTGTGCATTTACTATTAATTTGGATTTAATGGTAAATATAAAAGTTTGCAAATTATATTCTTTTATTATAGGTTTGTTATTGACCTTATTGATAAAATATCTATTATTAAGAGTTGCTAGAGTCAATTACAAAAAAAAATTCCAAGTCAAGGCCTTCTATGGTAAAAAATAAAAATTGAAAAAATAATTTTTTTCTTAAAAAAACAGGAAGTCAGCCATTTTGACTGTATCTATGGGCTAATCAGAAATTGGTGCCGTTTCCTGTGAATCCAGAAGTTAGCACTATATCTATTTGTCAATCAAATTTTTTTTCTAGTATCTTAGTATAAAATTTTATCCAAATCGATTCATAAATAAAAATATCTAAAAGGCTTTACCCAGAACATCCCTCGTCAACATTGTGACACTAAATAATTGTAAAAATCAAATTAAGTTAGCAGTAAAAATATCTTCACGTTTCTAATAAACTAAATACATTTTCAAATGAAAAAAATGTATCCCGTGGGGTTTGAACTCACCGCATCTGCAGAGAGCATAGCACATAGAGATCCTATCTGCACCGATAAAGCCAACTACGCTACCAATCCTCTTTCAAATAAGTCCTGCGCGCACCACTCTTGGACAGAACGCTGTTATTGTTGAAATGTTTTTACTCTTTTGTGACATTATCCCCTATCGGTTGAGTTTTATTTTCGGCAAATGTAAAGCCTGACCTATGTGAAAGTTATTACTTCCTTCTATTTCAAAATTAACCCAAAAATAAACACAATTTTATTTTGTTAAGGTGCTTACCCTGTACATATTTTTATGAAATTGTACCGATTTCATGCGAGGTAGATATAGGTAGTTTATTTTTTAAAGATCCACCACCTGTTGCTTAATGTTGGCCAACGGAAAAATCACTAGTTGTAGTTACTTTTGTGAGTTACAAATGGCAATTCTGCAAGTGAGCTGTCACCTTAATTAAATGCCTCAAACAACGCAAGCGCAACTCAGATAAAGGTGAATTTTCAAATTTTTGAATTATACCTCGGAAAGAAAGGAATTTACTCGACAAGAAATTGAAAACCGCCCTATTCCAATGTTCCCTCGAACTGAAAAACCTAGTCCCTTCTTTAAGTAGCCGACAGCTAGAAGAGAAACTTTCAAATATCTTTGCTGTGATTTCTTTCTTTGGGTAAAATTAACTTCAAAATTTTAAACACAAATTATTGTAGGTGTCTAGATGTACGGTCCGCCATATATTACGCTCTTTTAATGCCTGCCAGGAAGTACAAACTTCCAAAACTTACGGTGGTCGTAAAAAATCTCCATTTTTTGATGACCATTTCTTTCGGGAAGAATTAGGTCGCAAAATTTATGATTATAAACGAAGTGGGAAATATTTTACTCTAACAAAATTGTTAACATTTGCACGGGCCACTTTTAAGTATAAAGGGTCCCGACCATTGTTATGTAAAATTTTGAAAGCCATTAGCTATAAATATAAAACGGATAACAATAGAAAAAATCTTGTCGAAAAGCCATACATAGAGGCGAAACGAATTAAATTCTTAAAAATGTATTTAAGATACAAAAAAGATTTCCCAAACATAAAATTTGTATACTTGGGCGAGACGTGGATATATAAAAACGGTTCTTCCACCAAGACGTGGGTAAATGAAAATCTTACAACAAATTTTAAAATAAGAAAATTAGAAGGCGAGCGGTTCACAGTATTGCATGCTGGATGCTCTTCTGAATTTCTAGATGGATGTGGATTACTTTTAAAATCTTGTAACAATGACAGAGATTATCACAAAACAATGATTGACGATTTATTTAATTACGAATACGTTAGTTCCAGCATTAACGTTCAAGGGCTTCAAAACAGTAATTATAATGGACAATGCGCCATACCATTCGGTTCGTGTTGAGAAGCCCCCAACTCATTCTTCTAATAAAACAACAATGCAGGGTTACTTAACAAAATTTAATATTGATTTTCAACCTACATATACAAAAAAACAACTATGGGGACTGATAGAACCCATTTTACTAAATGCCTCTGTGAACTACAAACTTGACACAATTTGTTATGAGAATGGTATAGATGTATTACGCCTCCCACCCTATCATTGTGAATATGACCCCATCGAGATGGCATGGGGGTATTGCAAACAATATTACAACAAAAATATAAATATGGAGACTGATGATCCAGAGCGAACAGCAAATTTGTGGATTGAAGCTCTATCCAATTTCACACCTGAAATGTGGAAAAATAGCATTCGTCATTGTGAGGAACTCATCTCTAACGACTGGCGTAAATATATGGGCAACTTTAGTGTTCAAGATATACCACCTATCATCATCAATTTAGCACAATAGTCAGATTCTGATCTGGAGATGATCTTTCTGATGATGATCCCGACACTCATGACATGGAAGTTGAAAATATCCCTAGTTCTTCTCTGTAAACCATATTTTAAATTTCTGTTTAATAATCATCAATATACTTACATTAAACATAAAATTTGTTCCTGAACTTAAAAAAATGCAAATAATGTAGCCAAGTCACTTCTTCTGCCAAATCTGCAAAATGCAAAATGTGTTGAACATGAATTTGGTTATAAATCTATTATTTCGCCACACTCCACTTTGAATAAAGCACTTTATTTTCTTCCAATTGTGAGAATTGATGGAAAGATTTATACATTTGTACATCAATCGTGTTTTCTCAGTCAGTCTCAGTTGCATAACTCAAGAAAAAATGGAATTTTATGGCTCCTGCGTCAAAAAACATAACATCCCACAGAATCTGTAACACCCCTTCGCATTACACATTACACCATCCGGTAATTCCGTACCGTAAATCTAATTTTAAATAATTCAAATGCTCAAACTTCCGCCGAGCCAAATGTCAGTTTACAATTTACATTTAACAACCTAAACT
Organism: Agriotes lineatus; assembly: GCA_940337035.1. NCBI lineage: Eukaryota > Metazoa > Arthropoda > Insecta > Coleoptera > Elateridae > Agriotes > Agriotes lineatus. The sequence continues at coordinate 24,046 of CALNHX010005998.1, read as the reverse complement.
CGATTTTGAGTCCTCGTAGTGGAAATACCCTAGCCATGTTGCCACGTATTCCTTTCAAAGAACATGCGACGTTGGTGGATCTTAAAAAAACGGCCTATACATAATATCTATGTAAAATATCGTCTTCCTCCAAGAAATAGTGTTTGAGCCATACTGCCAACAGACAGACAGACAGACAGACAAAATTAAGAAAACCTCTTTTTCGTCATCTAGGGACCTTGAAACGTGAAGATATGAAAAAATCTCGGAAGGTGATTTTTTCGTGATTACAATACTTCCTTCGTCTTTCAGACGAGGGAAGTAAAAAAGATATAAACATGGCCCTGGTTTCATTGTCACCCGGTATATTGACAGCGAGGAGTTACTTTCCATCAACCAAGACATTTTACTATATTTGAAGCCTAGTTCTTTCCTCGTCTTTTTGAACTGAGCTGTCCTTCAAAGCTTGATTTATAAGATCATGCGAAGGTATGTGGCTGTGTTTGCATGTGGTACTAACGTAAATAACAAAAGTTTTGGGAGTACGTTTGAGTACGTATATTTAATTCAAATTCAGTTTTATTCAAAAAAACGCTTAAAACATGTTGATTCTACATCTAAGTTACCATTAATCACAACATTATACAATGGCACACGTTCCGTTATTTTCAATGGTTCGCAATTTTGTTATAACATCTCATATACGCTCTTGGCGGAATTTATATCAATTTCATAATCTTTGGAAATATTTTGCGACGAAGTTGTTTCTTATTTTATACATACCAGCCATTGACGTACACCTTTCTGCTTAGTAAAGCTCAAAAATCCTTGATAAGTCTTGCCTGAAGAATATTAGGTGGGTTGTTATGTTTTAGTATAAATGGATCATTGTTTTGATTCAATCTTTTGTGGCTCTCGCGTGATGGCAAGAAGCTAAGTCTGTCCAAAATATTATTTTATTATCACCATGTATATTTTGGGCACTTGCATCTTTTGTGATAGTTTAGAAGTACAGTCATGTGTGAAACATGAAAACGTCGACCGAACCTCCAATTGCCATTCTGTCACCAATCCGCGTAGATAAATTTTGGGCGTTGAATTTTAAGTAAATTTGCATGAGGCATTCATTCCTTGTTCGCATTTTCTGTATTTCGATAAATGATTGAAACTAACATATTTTGGTTTCCGAAAATGTTGACGATATTGCGCTTAGGAATTCGTCCAACCAATTGATAAATACTCATTCGGATTTCAAATTTTTAAGACACTTTGATCAATGTGATTGCAAAATTTGTACTAGTGTCGTAAATTCTGATATCCATAGATTTTATGTTTTCAATGGTGATTTGATAATGCCTCGTTACATTTATCTAGCTTCAAGAAAATTTCCAAAACTTTTTTTAAGTACGTTATCTGGTTATCGATTCTTCTGTTTGTTCAGTACATATACATAGGTGATAACTGATTGCAGTTTCTCTGTAGATTCTGTGCTGCTGTTGCCTAATGCTAGTATGGCAATATCATCAGCAAAATTTGTTGCAATATTATTTTCTAGCTTCAGGAGGTCACTAGTGTATAACCGGTGTAGGATTGGTTCTAGTACGTTTTCTTGTGGGACCCCCGCTTTGATTGCTTTGAGTTCAGAATAAGCATATTCCTGATTGATCCTGAGGAATCTCCCTGTAAGGTACAATTTCAGCATTTCTGTGTATTCTTTGGGGAGAAAGGTTTTCAACTTATGCTTTAGATATGCCAAACCTTATCAAATGCTTGCTTTCTCAATACTATCAGTTATCCTATATACTTGATCAATTGTCGTGTTTATTTGTGAATCCAACTTGGAATCAAGTTGATTGACTAAACTTTTCTCAAAATGTTTAGATATAGCTAGCACAAATTAAATTGACCTATATGGTGTAGCTTCATACGGTGGTTTCCCTGGCTTTGGTATCATTATGACCTCCGCCACTTCCACAATCTGGGTAAATAATTTAGTCTAAGGTTAGCATTAAGAAGGCTGATAAGTTTTACTGCTTTAGTACTTCTTCAGCTATTAGATCAAATCCCGGTACCTCTTTAGGGTTTATATAATGGAACCCAAGAACGAGGATATTTTTTTCAATTATGTTAATGTCGAAGATATTGCTACAAATACTGCAATTGATTTAAAAGATTTAATCACACAAGTCAACAACTTTACGGAAAATAAACAGTCGCTCAATTTATTCCATTCAAATATACAAAGCATATCAAAAAATTTTGATGAGTTACAAGTTTTATTAAGTGAATGTAAATTCCAATTTGATATTATAGTCTTAAGTGAAACTTGGAATGTTGAAAATCTAAATTGCTTTAATTTGGAAGGATCTATATATTGCTATGTTATGCTAGCTGATAAATTTATTTAAATTATCGTATTACTATTTTGCCCTTTATTTTTAACTTTCAATTCAAATCCGTATTTTACAATATTATTAATGAAACTCTCTCAGGTGGTTCGCAATATCTAGTAACCCAATGATTGACTTGTCAAATTCTCTTTGTTTAATTGCCAGTTCATTGACTTTAAAAAAATTGACACCTAACGTCAAATTAATCAAAATTCAGAACGAATATCAAGGTTTTTACAATAAGATCTAATATGCAATTCTTTTACCAATCTCTTATGTAAGTATGAAATTCAATTTATATTTTTATACCTTCTTACTAGTTATAGCTTTATAAATGTTTCATTTATCCTTTTAAAACACAAACCTGATTTAACACTTTGCTTGTTAATACTGCCAAAATCCTTCCAAACTGGATCCTCACTCCGACTGCACTCAAACACCTGCTGGGTCCTTATCCAAACTGCATCACCTGCGATGAATGTAAACTCCCAGCATCACCTTATTGCCATCCACTTCAAAACTTCCACATCCTATACTGGATTCCTGTCCTTGTCCCCTGCTGCTGTCAACTTCAAGTCTCCTAGCTCCTGTACTGGATTACTGCGGCTCCGATCCCTCTCTGGTAAGTGTCAGCATAAATCTTGTTCCAAATATGAATTTGTCTTTTTTTTTTAGATGGTCCTGCGTCTTCAATGATACCCACAGGTTTCCCAAAAACAATTCGCTGCACGTACTAACCTCTTGTTTGTGGCTTGTATTCCATTTCCAATGTATTATCAATAATATCCTCACTAACCAAAGCTTGTCCCTTTATTTCTTGTTTTTAATATTTTATTTTATGTTTCCACCTCGAAGATTTTGCTTTTAACCCATATAATTTGTACCAACCATAACATTTACAAATTATACAACATTTATTAATGTTTCTTTATTCGAAAATCACACCCATATCAAATTATGTATACATTTTTGAGTTGTTTTTATTTAGTAACTAATTAAACAAATTACAAATTATTACTACTAGACACGATTCTTGCTGCCTCCTATATACATTTTTTTTTATATAATAAAAACAGATATTTTATTTTAATTATCATAACAGATACATTTTAGTAGTAACCTTGGTATTTATTCCTATTCAGAATTTTCTTATTACAGATTAAGTTTGAGTAATCAATCATTATGCTATTATTTGACTAACCAATAATAAGAAAGTTAATTTCATTATACTTTAACATGTATTTAGATCCATTAATTTGCTTATATCTGACTTCCAAATTTATTTGACTAAACTGTTTCTTTAGTATTCATTTTTAAATTATCAAAGCATATAGTGTATCATAACAATATATTATATATCATAGACTTGTCTGTCGGTCCGTCCGTCCGGGACGCTGTTTCAGCAGCCAAACCGTAAGAGATCGAGAAAAAAGTTATTAAAGTTATATGTTTGGAATGGTCATGTCAGGTCAGGAACCAAATTTCAGTCACGTGACACTTCCGGTTTTCGAGAAATCACGTGATTTCCGTCCGTGCTGGACGCTGGTCCGTCCGGGACGGTCTTTTTTGTTTTATTAAATGAGACATTTGTCTCACTGGACTGCTAGTATTTCACTTATTACAATAACAGTTCATATGTTCAAAATGATGGTGTAGTAGTTTTTGTTAAAAGTTCTTTGCCCACCACAATCCAATTAATTGATTTAAATGTTAACGGTAATTATAAGTTACTAAGAATTGAGTTTGTTCTTAATAATTTACGATACGGAATTACATCAGTTTATAGACCCCCGTCTTATTCAGCTATAAATTTTATATTTGAACTTAATGAGTATATAACACGATCTTGTAAATTTGCAAATGAAATTATAACTGGTGATATAAATTTTGATCTATTAGATGCTCAGGATAGAAATGTACAAGACTACCTTGATACACTTAGTCGACATGGGTTTCAATCGTGTATAAATTTGCCGACACGAGAAACAGCTTGCTTAGACCATATTTTTGTAAAAACTAACATTCACAGCAACTATATACTCCCGTTAGTTCTAAAATCAAAATTACCGATCACGATCCCATCTCTTTGCATTTAAAACAAAATACACACACTGATTTGAAAAAAAAGCCAAGTGGTTCTGTGAGGACATTAAAAATTATTAATTATAAAAAATTAACGCAAAATCTCCAAACGCTAGACTGGGATTTTGTTATTAATGGAGATATCGACAAGTGTATGGATAACTTGGTGCAGTTATTGCAAAAACAAATAAATAAATGTACTTATAATAAAGTATTTAACAATAAAAATTCTAAGAGAAAACCATGGATCAATAATGGTATAGTTAGATCAATAAGTATTAGAGATGATCTATACAAACAGTATCGTTTAAATCCTGAAAATCAAGCCATCAGAATAACTTACTTACGATATAAACGAACTATTAATTCACTCATTCACCAAACAAAGAACACATATTATAAAAATCAACTTCATACTTGTCAAAATAATCCGCGAAAAATTTGGAATTTAGCTAAAGAGTGTTTAAATATTAGTAGTCAAAAGGAAAGTGTCACTTCTCTAAAAGTCGATGGAAAAACATTTAATTCTAAAAATGATACTGCCTCTCAATTTAATAAACATTTTGTAAATGTTAGTAAAAGTTTATCAGATAAAATTATAAATAATCAATCCGACACGAACTCTATGATTAATGAAATTCCACTGAGCGGAAGGAGCTTTTTTTAAACCCAACTACCCCAAATGAAATTGCTAACATCATACACAATTTAAAAAACAAGAAGTCTCCTGGAATCGATAACATAACTTCTGAAACATTAAAATGTACTGCTCCCGTAATTAGCATACCGTTATCTACTATCTTTAATAATTGCTTCTCACAGGGATATTTCCCAAAATCTTTAAAAACGGCTGCTGTGATTCCAGTTTACAAGGGAGATGATAAAAACGATGTTAACAATTATCGTCCTATATCACTTTTATCTGCTATTTCTAAAGTACTAGAAAAATTAATCAAAGTAAGACTACTGCATTTTTTAGACAATATTAATGTCCTATCAAAACGTCAATTTGGTTTTTTTAAAAACAAATCTACAGATGATGCCATTTCATCCCTGTGCTCTGAGATTTACAATGCTCTTGATAATTCGAGGCCGTGCATTGCTGTATTCCTTGACCTTGCCAAAGCTTTTGATACTGTAAACCACAGTATTCTGCCTATTAAAATTGGAGAAATACGGTATTAGAGGCGTACCTTTAAACTTATTCAAAAGTTATTTATCAGAACGGAAACAATTGGTTAAATTACAAGAGTGTCGAAGTTCAACTGTAACTGTAACTTGTGGTGTACCACAAGGAACAGTTCTCGGACCATTGTTGTTTGTGATCTACATAAACGATCTGTTAAAATATTCAAAAATAAGAGGTAAAATAATTGCCTATGCTGATGACACCGCTTTGGTAGTGGAGGGTGAATCTTGGGGCGAGGTTAGGGAGGCGGCAATGCATGATCTTGATACTATTAAAAAATGGCTGGATTTAAATATTTTAACTCTAAATTATAATAAAAGTAATTTCTTAACTTTTACATTGCAAGAAGTTAAGCAACCGATTTTTACTCAAATCTCTGTGTCTTGTAGTAACTGTGATCCTGGTAATTGTCTATGTAATATTAAGATTAAAAAAGCAACAACTGTAAAATATTTGGGCATTACTGTTGATCAGCATATGAGATGGGATTCACATATTTATAATGTATGTTGCAAACTTAGAAAATTAATATATATGTTTAAAAGATTACGAGATATACTATCATTGAAACAATTATACAGCTTCTACTATGCATTACTTCAGTCGGTCATTTCATACGGAATTATTGGCTGGGGTGGTGCAACAGGTCTACGCATTGGAAGAGTTAGTGTATTACAAAAATATATATTAAAAATAATGTTGCGCAAACCATTGCTATACCCGACTCGGCAATTGTTTCAGGATAGTCAAGTTTTAACAGTAAATAAATTATTTTATAATGCGATTCTAAAACACGTAGGAAAAAATCCTACAATTGTTAACAAACATATACCTATAATACAAGAAATAAAACTGATGCTATTCCAATAAAAACAAATAAATGTGTGGGGCAGAGTAGCTTCCATTACTACTTACCAAAAATTTTTAATCAGTTTAAAAAATATATTTCGGACAATAATATTCAACTGAACAATAGAAATTATAATAAATTGTGTAAATTATTTCTGAAAAACGTTGATAATGTTTTCATTAACTAAGTACTTGACAAAAGTAAATATGTATTAAAATAATTAAAATTTGTGAAGGTCACCTCGGGGCACCTTATATATCTACTTCTGCGGGTCCCTCGTCGTAGTAGTTCGTCCTGTGTGCGTTTTAATGTCGTTGTTGGGGTTTTTGCATTAAAGTCTCAGCATTGGAGCGTGGATGGGGCGGACCGTTGCGGCGAGGGCTCCGTAATGTACAGTACTCGCCACGCACCTGCATATGCAGTTAGTGGTGTTTTTTAAATTATATGAAATACTCATAGTTTTTTTTTGTATGCCGTGAAATGGCCCTCTCTCTCTCTCTATAATACTACAATACTACGATTTAAAATAATTAAATGCATAAAACCTGTTTTTCAAAAAGTCGACTTAATAGTTCAGTTATTTCTAAATTAATTCAAGTATAACGAAAAATTTTGTATAGAAAAATGGCAGCAAGTAGTGCAAAACACACCTAGACAATAAGAAATTTGACTGTAAAAGATATCTAGGAACCAAAAACAATGGACACATCTAATAACGCAATTGATAAAGAATAATTAATAATAATAATAATAATAATAATAATAATAATAGTGAAGTAGATAATTTAACATATATTTTGGGATGACTTCATAAATAATAAATGTTGCGCAATACGAACAAAATGAGGAGAGAGAAAAATAATTCTGACATTCAGGGTTGTCCAAATTGTGTCTTCTGATCTTGCATCTCTTCAACTAATTTTATATTACTAAAGTTAGTTTTATGTTATCGAAGTAAATTTTTTAAAAGTGCTATTCCAAACTTGATCTGATCTGTTTTAAAACTCACCAATAAGACTCTATTTGCAACTTTATAATTTTAATGAGGACTCAATGGTATCCTACAAAACATAATAAATATATAGAAAGAGAGAAGTGATATACGCGATTCTTTGTTTTAACTTTTCCCGTGAGAGCAATAAAAATCAAAAATAATTTCTTAAGTATCAAACGACTTCCGGAATTGGACCATGTCATTATTGAGGTCGAAAAACTCAATGTTTCGCCTTCTTTCGTAAGGGGTTTCATCAGGAGGAAAAGCGAAAAAGCACGGTAACTCAAAGTGTAAACCAGGCCAGAGGCGAAACTCTTCTAACGATCGGAAGGAGAAAGGCGAGAATTTGTAGCCAAATGCCGTCGCGGTTTAGTGGCTCAATAATGACGCGGTCCAATCCCGGAAGTCGTTTGTTCTTTAATGACAATTGCAGTGAAAGCCTCCGAAAAGAAACATTTCTCACTGGAACGTTATTTCCTTTACAAAATAATATTTTTTTAACTCTAATTAAATGTTTTATTTTTAATCTACTATGGCAATTATTCTTTCTAAGCTTATATTTATACTTGTTAGTAACTGCTCATAAATCGTATAAGATTTCTAATTTAGTATTTCTTCTCATTAAACGGTAATGTCATTCACATATGCGATAAATTGGCGTTTATGCTGATAAATTATTCTTCCACATCCAATCTTAGCTTCTCGTATGATGTTATGCTAAACTATATTAAATTCTATGGTTGCTTTAGACTCCCCTTGTCTAAGTTGTCGATTTATGTTGGCACTATTCGAATTTTTGGTTTGGAGCGTTACTACAGAACAGTAGCAACAACCTTGAAAAAAACTGGGTTTATTTATTCCAGATAATAGTACCCTGTCAGGATTCCTTGCCTAGGTTACAGGTGAACAACATAATAAAGGGTCTTGAAAGTGGAAGAATACACAAGCTGACGTCACGTAGCCAAAGAGTGAAAAAGCGAAAATAGGGAAAACTGGTCCCCCAAGTCCAGTAAGACAGCCAGTATAATAAAAGAAAGCTCTATCAGAAAAACTTTTGATCTTGCAGGTTGGGGGTTGAGGTAGGATCTGCACTTCATCTCCCAGAAAGATTCTTAGAATTCAAGAAATTCACAAGATATTATCGTGCTCAGGTTCTAACGGGTTTTCTAATTGGATGTATAGTTAGAACAGGTCGTTTAACTTTCTTAGTGGCCTTCCAGAGCGAATGATTATCAGGAGATAGATTAGTAATATATAATTCAAAGGTTTCGTTTTTAGCCACGCGTAAGTCTTTTTGTAGATTATGTGTTATTCTATTCAACTGTGTATTTTTTTATTTGGTGATGTCGCATCGACCACTTATGGGTTAGTAGCGAATTGACACAGTTTCATTTACAGTTCATTATATAAATTTACGTATTTTAGGAAAGTTATAGTTCGTTGTAGGTTTTTCTAGGATTCCACCAAGTGCTTCTACCATATTGTTAGGGGTATTATATCGTTGTTGTGTGTATTTTGGACAATCTATGATGATATGTTTGATGGTATCCAGAATTTGACATAGATCACATGTAGGTTGTGGTTTTTTCTGTAAAAAGGTAACTGTGGGTGTAGCTTGTACGACTTATTCTGATCAGTGTTGCTATAACCTATGTTTTTCTGTCTTCGGGTAGTATCAGAGTGTGATTTATGTTAGGCATAATTTCGTTGAGCTTTGTTGTACTCTGATTCCATTCATTTTGCCAAATATGGTGCACTTTTTGTTTGATGTAATGTCTAACATCAGTACTTATTTAAACATCAGGTGGAAGAATTGGGTCTGATGTTGTAGTGGCTTCCCGAGCTGCTTTATCCGCCTTTTTGATTGCCTAAAATATCTGCATGGGAGGGTACATAGACAAATGTGATTTCATTTCTTTGTGAATCTAACTGGGATAACTAATTTTTTATTTCTTGAGCTATTGGATCTGTAGGGTAGTATTGTTGTATGGTTTGTAATGAACTCAATGAGTCCGTAAAAATGAGACGTGTGATGATCCTAGGTGATTTGTAGTTATACACCAAGGGTTGTAATATTGCATACAGTTCTCCAATGTAGATGCTGCACATTTTTAGCTAGGTGACAGCTAGACAGCGGTACTCTTGATTGGGAGTTATCACTGCAGCTCCAACTTTTATACAGGATTTTGATGCATCAGTATATAGAAAACGTTGAACTTAGATAATGTTCTTGGAGTGGTGTGTATAGTTATTCACCAGTGTGCAGAGCATCTGTGGGTATAGTTTGCCATGTGTTAAGAGTCCCAAGTGTAGCAGTTCAGCCAGCAGCAAGATTCGTCCAAGTGCGAGTAACTTCAAAGGCCCATTTCCAAAATGAAGCAGCATCGCCCAGCAAAAATAGTGTCTGCTACGGGTAGAGAGGACCTTCAGGAGCCCGCAGGTGTATAAATTCCAACCAAAAAACCATTCCCAAGTGCATAATTCCCGTAACGTCATTGGGAACTGTAGTCAGGGTCCGAGAGGTCTTCGATAAAGGTAGGATTTCACAGGAAGCCTTCGCTGCAGCTCCATAATTCGCGGGGTGCATCAAGTTCAGACAGTCTACGAGGTGTGGCACCAGGTTCCACTTGTCCAAGTTTGTCCAGCTTTAATACATTTAGGTAGCGTCCTATGAAAGTGCAAGATGATGGGGCATTTTTCAGTTTTGGGACGGATGCAGAACAAAAAACGATCGCGTGTGGGTTTCGACTTTGTACTAGAAACAATCGTAGTTGTCTTTAATGTTATGAACCGACACCCTGAGTTAAGTTTGTTTCATGTTTACCGGAGCAAAGCCTTTATTTATTGCAAATAGATAAAATAAGGGATGAGCAATAAACCATTTTATTTGTGGCAATTAAAATTACATTCATCTAATTTGCCCTGGGTTTGACAGGCGAACTCTTTATTGAAACTAATACATTTTATAACGTGTAGTATCTCTTGCTAATAATTATAAATTTTATATTGTATTGTTAATACCCCATATTATTTAAACGGCGAGGCTATTACAATATATATCCCAACCAAGGTCTTAGCTGTCTCTACTTCTCAACATACACATTACAAAATAAAATAGTCCAAAACACCCATTGAACAGTTGTGCATAACCTTCGAACAATCGAAGCAATTGCTTTTGAATGTTTTAGTCAAACCCGTCACTCATAGTTGTGGTATCTGAATGCCAAAAATATTCTAGAAATGAATTGTTCTGAGATTTTGGATAACACCTAAGCCTCTCCAAGGGGACAGGGCTTGGTGTCAAAAATCCGAACGCCGTGTAAGTTTAGCCGAGTTAATACCGCCCCGAGTCCTCCAAACACAATAAATCATTCTAAGTGGTAAGAAATCCCAAACCAGCAATTTTGAGTCGAATTTGAATAAGTTAGTTGCTGGAAGTCGGGGCAGATAAAAAGGCGACTTTAAGGCAAACAAAGTCCCGGCCGTTTAATCGCGGGGTGAAACAAAAGGGCGTCGTCATTAGCAAACCCGCGCCCTCTCATTGACAATGAGCCGAAGGGTTAAATCAGGAGTAATTAGCAAATGGCTCGAACTTCTCCTGATATTGTCTAAGACGGATTGAAAATGTGCAAACTTCGAACAATGCCTGATTTAGTGCGTCTGTCTGCTCCAGATAATATTTCACTTTTTCAATGCTTCAAAAGTGAATTAGCTGGCGCGATTTGAATTTGGCGAGTTAATTTGTGCGTATCGCCGCGCGGCTTATCTGCCCGAAAAAGTCCGCTCGTAAGTCCAGCGATGGAAATCCGGAGGAAGTAGCCCCGCACCACCTATCGTGCGAATCGGACAGGAATTAAAGTAGCCCCTTAATTTATGGCGCCACAGATAATGCCGCCATATCCGCACCTTCTCCATCGTGCACGCATGAGCGGCACAAACTACGCACATACACAAGGAATGCTAACACTGGGATTCTTTATAAACCTCTATTTCCGTGGCTGCCGTTCTTAATAAGATTACACCGCGTTATAGGGGTTTTCCTCCAAACTTGCCTCTTTCAATTTGCGGCAAGAATTTTTGAACAGTCGTGCGTGAGTAATATGGACGTGTTAAACCCTTAAATTGTATAACACCTTGCAGCAGGACATATAAAACAACGAAGGGGTTTCATATGCATTAAAACATTAATAATCACAATCACAATTGAGTAGATTCAAAACCTACAACATTACAAAATGTCGTCAACGGTCACTAGAGGTGCGTATGGTCGAGGCTCGATGACATGTAAATCTTCTAGGTGCCAAATATTTAAGAGCGTTTAACTAACTCTCATAATCATAATTAGTTTGTCAACAGTCCTATAGGAGAGCTTCGGCGTTCTCAAATTACTTCCACCATTCAATCTCATTATTTGTCTGTGTTCTGGATGGATAGATCTTTCTTGTATCTTCATCAAACTCATCTTTATACCTGAGTATAGGTCTTCGTCCTTTCTTCATTCCGACCGGTTCATCACTAAGCACCGTGTTATGGAGCCAATGTCATTATATTTTATAACATGCCCCGCCTGTTAGTTGCAGGTACAATATTTGTTAACCTTAAGCCTGATATATCGTGCAGCGTTGATGAAGTCGGTAAAGGTTTCACTTGACTTTCTAAGAGATCTAGTTACTACAACCACATCCCCATACGTCTCGTATGATCTTTTCCACAAACTATTCGAACATTTCCTTGTCTAGGGCCTCTTCTGGTTTCATATTATTTTGATTTTATACCTTTACAGCCACATATGACATTTACTATTGTCATTTTAAGGAGGTATACCACCTCTATAAATGATGCATAGCTTTTATATAGCTGTAGTTTACAGCAAACTATCGGCAGTTCAATAAATGTAAGAAATTGTAGAAAAGTGTTACTGGCAAAAAGTTATTTAGTTCGAATGTTAACTGCTTTGCGGTGTACTTGAATTGTCCGTATGACCGCACTCTTGCAGCAGGTGCGCTTTCTTTCCGTCGATTGTAGCAAGCGAATTTCCGATCATTTATTATCGACAGCTTTGAACGCTAAGATGCCTGTCATGATTAGCCCAATTTTAACTTTCGAGGTAAGTGTACGCGGTAATTGAAGCTTCCTTTTTGAGTTTTGAGGAATTTGTTTAACTTTCGGGGTATTTCCAGCTGTTCTGGTCCTATATAGTCCCTACTTTCAGCTACAGTGGTGGAAAATGACACTGATTTCTGTTCGCTTACAGTGCTGCGGAATTTTAACCTTAGTCCCTAGCACTCCCCCTTGCTCCGTCGTTAAGGGCCTTTTGCTAGTTTTGCGGGAGTTTGTTGTGAGGTGAAGCGACAGCTGCTTGATCGTAGACGTAGCTATGGTAAAAGTTAGTAATATATTAATTGTGCTAGCCTTTTTCGTGGAAGATTCTTCAAATGCTTTTAGGGCTTACTTTGGTTTCCTGTTATCGAGACTGTATTGCTGGGCCAAGTGCAAGCATCTTCGATTGAGATCTTCAAGATTTTCTCGAAACGTTTGCATTGTAAATGTTGTAATTTGCTTTGCTTTTATATCTGTTCCAATTTTTCAATCCGTGTCGAAAATTAGATCTTGAAATATCACACAGCAAGACGTAAACTCTTAAAATACGGAAAGAGTCACTACGTTGCAAATTACAACAAATAACGATTTTATAGAACAAGTCGTAATATATACCTACTTAGGAGTTATAGTTACTAGTAGTGTAGCCCGGTTTACGGACGTTTCGCCCGCGCCGTTTTGCCCCCGACCGTTTCGCCCCCGGACCGTTTCGCCCCCGAAGTTTTACCTGTAGCTTTAGTCAGCTTCAGCTGTTTCCAGTTGCACCACGAGGAGGTAGCTAGTAAGATTTCTGCAACCGGTTTTTTTATTTTTTAATCCAAGAAATAAAAAGTATGTCGCAATATCAGCTCGTATGAAAAAAATTGTTGAAGATTTTGAAAATCGTAAAGTTATTGATTATTTGCATGGGATTGCGTACAACTTTGTATTTTGAATTTATTCCAGTTGCACGTCGAAATATAGATGTTAAAAGATTTCTCTTTCTTTATATGTATTTACTAAAAACTCTAAAAAAAAACACCAACAAACAAAAACCAATAAAAATTAAAAAAAAAACTAAAATTAAAACACAAACGCCAAAAAAAAAATAATAAAAAACGGTTGCTGAACCTCCTCGTGGTGCAACTGGAAACAGCTAAAGCTAGAGGTAAAACTTCGGGGGCGAAACGGTTCAGGGGCGAAACGGTTCAGGGGCGAAACGGTCGGGGGCGAAACGGCCGTACCCCGTGTAGCCCATGTCAGAAAGGTGACATGCTTAAATATCATCATCTCGTATAACAATTATCTACTAAGGAAGGCAAACGTAAAAATCTGCACACCATTAATAAGGTCAATCATAATATCATGATGTATTCAGCAGAATAATAACAGACATAAAACATTTTGAAATAAAAATGATCTACGTGCTATAGTTGAAACGTTGAAAACATTAAAAACGTCAGTATTAAAAAGTGATCATTTGATCTCAAATCAATCTGGAGATATTTTAAAATTGAATAATATCTAAAGTTTTTGTAATCGATAGTACTGCCATATTGCAGGCGTTCCTAAAAAATGAGAAGATTGTGATAGAATGGAAGCGTCAGAGCGTTCAGGAACGATTATAGTATGGTAGCTGCAAAAGATGTAAGACTTATAACTACATCTGATAAAACAGCGAGAAAAGGAAGAAGACATGTGTTATGTCCTCGTGGTTAAGGCTAATTAAAGATGTTGTAGTGGAAATATATGTTCATTAAATAAATATAACTTAGATCTCATACAAATACAAGTTACTGTTAACAAGAGCACAATTCGAATGCATTAAAACTGACCCAAAACTTTCGGCCGGGTACCTGCCTTTGTCCCTTAGGATAATCCGTAGTTACACAGCGTTGCCAAACCTCTGCCACACCACAACATGGTTCTCCTCATCGGTGTGATTTTCAAACGCAGAAAGACACATTATCTCTCCAAAGTTTATTTTCTGATAGACGAAAAGATAGGACTGTCTTGCAATGGAAAGAAAATAATAATCTTATCGCTGAGTAGTAACAAAGGAATACATCACGATAATCGAAGAACCAGGATCAAAATACGTACATGTTTCTCCTGGATCGAGTTCTGCTGCCAATATTGCAAAGGTTATAAAGGCGTTTGTTATACAGAATTGACTATGAAATGATTGTAATCTTCTTTTCTAAACTATATTTCTGATCAAGAATTAGAAGAAACGATTGCTACTGATAATCATAGTAACATAGAGGTGTCAAATTCTCTTTGTCATACACAATCTGTAGGAAGAGTTGTTAAATTAGTAACGAAAAGGTCAGCTGAGATTTATTCGGAATCCAGGGAAGGTTTTATCTCATCAAAATTAGTCAGAAAATTGTTAACATGTGTAATTTGTTGGATACGTGAAAAATAAAATATATTCCATATTAACCTATATATTAATTTATCTATTTAACATATTTTTATAATTAAGTTTCTTTTTTCTCAATTTTAAGTGCAATTACCTTCTAGTTACCTGGCTAGTTTTTAACGTTTAGTAGTAAAAATAATAAAAAACGGCGACTTTTTCCAAACATTTATATTCAAACAAAATATGGAACCTAAAGACATAATTATATTAGAAAAAAAGTTGATACCCCTTTTAAATGTTCGTTCCACCCTAATGATCAAGTAAAAAGTAAAGAAATTCAATGAACCTGTGAAATCTAAAAAAAATAAATGTATGGGTCATAACCACACGAAATGGAACGGACACGTACCTCTAATGGCAAAAAGGACTAGTGAAAAATATAAGACATTTGTCCACGCAAAAGGCGGAAAGAATCACTGGAATAAACAGACTATGAGCTTAACTACAAGTAGTAGTAGAAGAAGAAGAATACGTCGTTCCGACATGTGTGCTGGGAAGATTGAATGGTAATATATAGCATCGTAAAAAAACAACATTCTTATTGAACACAATTTTAATTGGCCAGCTAACAAACGTCAAGCTCAACATTCGTCTCCACTACTTCTGAATCGTCAGTATTGCTTACAACCAAATCAGAATCAATGATAGAACCATCAACATCTTCTGAACTATCAGTTTCTTTAGGTAGGTGAATCTAAATAATTATTGCCCCCGTCGGCTTTAAACCTTCATAAGTTTGTCTGCTTTCTTTTCGTCCATTTTATACACTAAATGTCGGGCATGTAAGTAGCTACTGAATACTGGGACTGGGAATACTAGGACCTGACAGTACATTTAGGCACAGTCACAGCAAAAGAAAATTTGGACCAACCGCAATTTTAATACCAGCCTCACCAATAACATGTGTTATGTAGTTGTCAACAGGGACACTGAAGCTTATACCCGACCAATTTGAAATGTGTCCCAGCACACACCTGCGCAAAGACAGGTATATCCGTAGTAGTCCGCGAACGTGCTGGCAAGTTGCAGTGTTTGGCGTAACGTTTCCGATCTAGCAAGCAAAGCATTTCAAAAATTCTCCCACAATTCAAAATATACTTTCTGGTTTTCAAAAACCGGGAATATTTCCTTTTGATAGAAATGTATTTACAGACGAACACTTCGATGCAGCAAGTGTAACTGATAAGATCCAATCTAGATCTTCCCATGTCAACGGGAGAATTCTCAAGTAGCTCTTCTCTGCCGCAGGCACAGCAAACTGAGGCCACCCATCGACTAGTTATTGTGACTCAGTATCACTTCAAATCATACCCTTATACTCAACTAACACAAATAATGTGCCTGGAATATCTGATGTGCAAACAATTAGTATTTTAACAAACTCTGTGTGTCCATATCGAAAGGCACCACCTAGAAGTGAGTCCTCCCGTGGAAGGAAAAGAGAACGCCCCAAAATCTGTTAAGTGATTTTGACGTCATTAAGCTATCCTTGTCATTAATTCTACGATTGGGTGTTATTAGTGCATTTAAGCTGAAATTATTCTATTTAAAATTTTCGGGTACGGCCCTGTATTATAATTTTAAAATGCTGCAGCCAATTCATTCAGTTCAAGCTCAGATATGCCCGCGGTCCTTGGAATTCTCACTAATAAGCATTTCCTCGGAGCCGTATGTAATCTATTGCAGTCACTTCTGTCTAAATCATATTTCTTCGAATTGGGAACATAAGGCATCCTTTGTTTACGTCCCAGCTTAAATCGCTTTGAGTCCCAACCTTCAACTTATTTAAATACTGCCCGACGTAGTTAAAGCTTCTAAGAATATAACAGCTTCATGTCCCTCTTATAAATTATCGTTTAAAGTTCGGCAGGATTGACCTTGTAACTTAATATTTTTGGGATCCGCTGTATAGCCAGAAATTCCTTCTAGAACGTTCCTTGATGACCAAGCTTTGTGTAAAGGGAATAAAAATTGATAACTCCTTAGGGAATGATGCATTTAAAATTAGTGGTTTCGGAGTTCTAAACTCTTTTCCGTCGTGTTCTTCACGCAAAGCCCAATTTGAAATTTCAATCAGTATCCGACACTTACAGAAGTGAGTGTGTAAAGTTTTGCACCCCCCCGGCCTTCGGAAGCCGGGGGTTGCGCTGATTTGCGCGAGCGGGTTTTTTGTTTAAGGCGGTTGAGTTCAGCTTAGACCTTTGGACGATTATTTTACCCTTGTTGGGTGTTTGAACAAACGCGCGCGGTGGGCGATTGAGTTATCGATATTTCAGTGTTGGCAAATAGCCGAGTCGTCTCCTTAAGTTGATGTACTTCCCAGGGGAAGATAGTTGCACCATTTGCAGATCCATTTAGAGACGACATCTTTAAGCTTGTGATTAACGGTTTCCCGTACCTTTGTGGGGAAAAACCTTTTGCGTACTGCATTTTTGAATTACCGACGCTGAGTTTATCGAAGTCGACGGGAGGCCCACCGCGTGTCATTGTTGTAGTGCCCTGGTTGCATTATTTGCAAAGTCCGATTGCGTCGTGCCATTCTGAAGCCGGGAATAAAATCAACTCTATCGCTCCGATTCTTCCCAAGGAGGGGCCCACATCATTTTAGGCGCCGCTCTGCGCTAAACAACTATCAGGCCCGGCCCCAGCCCTTTCTGTGCCTTCGCAACGCCTTGCCAAGCTTCCCCGAGGACGAGTTTATAGCAGAAACTAGCGACGTGCTTACAGCTACCAGGTAGGAGCTATGTATTACACCAATTGTGTTCTTGTGCCTAATTAAGGTGCGACTATATTTGTTATGTGTTTTCCGGGAGTTCGTAAATATTGCGCCCGTTCACTTAAAGCTTAAGCCTATGTTTTGATTTGCTTGTTGTTAACCAGGAGCTTCACCCCTGTTATCTATTTCGTTTTGTCCGTTGTGTAACAACATATTTAGACCATAAGGTAACTTTGCGTGGGAACCCCTTTTATATTCATGTAGGGTGTGCCTTTTCTTTTTACTAAGCTTGAATTCACCTCCGGGTGATTATTATCAATGTAAAGATTTGTGTAAATTTTAATTTATTAAATAATAAACCCATTAAAGTCAATTTGATTATTTGTTGAGTTGTGAAGCCCTTCTGGGTCATTAATTAATCCAGTGTGGCAAAGGCCGAGTGTAATTTGCAATGTAAAGCTGAAAGTACGCCTTTTTGATAAGCAAGCCCCAAGCCCTGGGCCATTCAGTGTTCTTTTGTTATTCTTTAGTGACGGTCGCCTTGAAGGTAAGTGATTTAACGACAAGGTCACCCGGCTACTCGGAGGAGGCTTGGTGAACAACAGGCGGAGGTGTTCAGCAACGTACTTGGAGGACTTCTACATAGGCTACGTGTATTGTTCTTGGTTCTAGACACGTCAGCCACCCCTAATCAGAACCAAGTGGCGCTCAGGCATTTCTTTTTCTGTTAAGCAATCCATCAGGGTAAGTGCCGCCGGTTTTTCTTTGAGCTTTCGAACCACGCCTTCCCGACTGAGTTAAGTGCGAGTAACCGGAGCAACAAAATCTGCTCCAGCACATTAAGATATGTGTTCTTTTTAGTAAAGCCGGCGAACCCTGTAGTTTGTACCCGTTTTTGAACAATCAATACGACCTCTGTCGATATGATGAATTAATACCGTAACAAATCCTTACAGAAATTCCTGAAAAAGAGACTTTAGAACAACAAAGAGTAGAAAAACAGAAGAATTGAAGGTTACAAAGAATGTTTTCGGTACAATGGGAACATCTAGCGAAAGTTACAATTTCTGCATCCATGATGACTCCGAGACATTCCGATAAATATAAATTACACTTGTTGGAATTCAAACTTAATATACATCAGCATACTACAATATTGAATACCATAATATTCCTGTAAAAATAATCAACAAAAACAAGCATTATTTAAAAAAGCGTTGAAAGGTGTCCCATCCTTCCCTACATATAGCCATTGCTATGAATGGATTGGAAATAAACCGTTGGGTGTAGCAGAGATATACAAAAATGTAAAGTTTAACATGGTTGGTTTTCAGTTGGAAACAGATGCTTGTAGCAATATAAAGGTTGGTGGCATGGGGCATTAAGTGTTAGATGCATTGCTGTAGATAGTTAGAGTTTCATTCGTGGACGTTAACAGAGATTTACAGAATTAATATGTTTCATAACCAGGAAGCTATTGTACAAGGTCAACCATTTAACGAATGATACATAATTACCTGACAGAAAGAAGAGCTACTTTAGGTATATTAATTTTTAAGATTAAAATAATTTTGGATTGAAAATAATTACAATACGCGTCCCAACTTGAGAGTAAGAGTGGCATATTAAAATGATTTGTCAAATGAGCTAGTTTTGGAAGAGTTAATTATCCATATGAAGTTATTATACAGGGCCAAGAAAGGATATACAGGGTGATTTATAACGGGCAGAACAAACTTCAACAGTTTCTTGGGGAGGTCATTTCGAGTAAAAAATGTTATATGAACATAAGTCGTATTCCATTTAGTTACCTGACTACAAGAGATGACTACAAGTTTTGTTAAGGGGCGGGTAAAGGTAAAACCGCTCAAAGTACGCAATGTTTCAAGCGTCATATCTACTACGTATGTGGGCCAATCATATCAAACTTGTTTGTATGATAGCCTGTAGTGTTATCTGTCAAACGATATAAATTTCATGGCAAAATATTGGTAGGAAGGTCATTAAAAAAGTATTTTAAAAGCACCTTGCAATTTATCTTCAAACAGTTTTTCTCCAAAAGAGCTTGTCCAATCTTAGTCTTTTTTATATCAGAATTATTCTTTTCACAGATCTAGTGTAAAATAGAATAAATTTTGAAAAAAAAATAAAAAATAAGTTTGAAAAAGCCAAGTTTCCTTTGTACGATTGTCATGGAATTATCTCATTCACTAAATATTAATAGTCCAGTGAAATTAGACAAAATAAAAGCAAAATTTCGGAAAAATTCCCGGAAAGCTGGATTTTGGTATGAGCCTTGATATTGTGGTTCTAAACAAAAGTCCTCATCGATCCGAGTGCCGCTAAAAAATTTACGCGGGGTCAAAGGTCACCAAAAACGGTGTTTCGTGAATATCTCGTTAACGATCAGTTTTACAGAAAAAATATTAATTATCAAATTTGTAGCTTATAAAATTTCTTATAAAAAAGATATGATAACTTTTATTCGTAAAAGTAATCGTTTTGGAGATAATTCGATTTACAGAGTTGAATCCATTATGTTTCTCATGAAGCGTGCACTCTTTTCCACACCACCTTCGAGGTAGAGTACAAGGTGCGTCTTTTTTCCTGTGGTGTTCTCAGTAGACCTAATCCACGTTTATTTTTGTTTGAAAAATGTTTATTTTAAAAATAATATTCTGAACATGTTCATTAATCAATTTTGGATTCAAAACAGGAGTTACTAATCTCAATAATTAATATTCATCTTCAGGCTCTATTTCAATCTGTATGCTTTCTTCTTCATTATCTTCTTGTTCTTCTTCGGCTGTGTTCTGTATTTCCAGAGATTCAGTCAGGAAGCGCAATCGATCTATATCTTCAGTGGAATCGCAATTATCGCCGTCATTTATATTGGGTCTTACATTTAAGCAAGACTGACCTTGGCAACTACCACAAACTGGTGAACAATATAAACCAACTTTTCTGCAGCCGCAGTTTAATCTACAGCCCTTGATGCATTTCCAAAAAATAGTATTCAGCAGAATGTGTGGAGCAGGTGGAAGCAGAGTTTGAATTGACTCCAAAATGTTATCCCTTAACGTCCATCCACAGTCTTCAGGGGTAAGCTCGTTACCTAGCCATATTTGAACCTGTAATAGACCCGATATAACTGTTGCCGAGCAGCACTAGATGTTGGCAGAAGAATAGATAATTGAACAGGATTTTTGAGCTGTGTAGATTTTACAAAAGTAGAATATCTGTGAGGAGCAATAGATACTTCTTTTACTGGGGCCTTATACATAGCCAGGAAAAAATGAATTCCATTGTTGAAAATCACGTCTGGAGAACATTCAGTCTTGGTAAACAGAGTTCTTGAAGGAAAGCGTCGAAACTTGATGAATTTTCGGCGAATATTTTCTTTTTTCTTTTCTCCTTCCTCACTCGCTTCATCACTGCAAAAAATACAAAGACTCGTAGATGTACTGGCTTCTTTTCTCTGTCTTTTTGATGCCAATATGCTCGACTTTCGAGTATATTCTTTATGGCACTGTACAGTGTGTCCCAAATTGGACACTTTTGATAGGAAACATTCATTTCTAGAGGAGATAGTAAAAAACTAACTTACATGTTACGGGCTCGTTTTTTGTGTAAAAATGAATGGCTAAAACTGCACATCGATATCTTGATCTCTTTAAAAGATACAGGGTGATTTTCAATTTGGTGCATTTTCGACTCACCCCCGTAACTTGCTTATTTGTGAATATTTTGTGTTTCTGCAAAAACATTCTTAAGGCACTTTTTTAAAAGGAATCGAATGGTATGCTTAGTGTTTTTGTAAAACAAATGGGGGGGAAACTATGACATAAACTTTTATTTTTACTTATGGTAAATTTTCGACTCACCCCTGTAACTTGCTTATTTGTGAATATTTTGTGTTTCTGCAAAAACATTCTTAAGGCACTTTTTTTAAAAGAAATCGAATGGTATGCTTAATGTTTTTGTAAAACAAATGGCAGGGAAGCTATGACATAAACTTTTGTTTTTACTTATGGTAAATAAAAATAGAAGTTTATGTCACAGCTTCCCCGCCATTGGTTTTACAAAAACACTCAGCATACCATTCGATTCCTTTTAAAAAAGTGCCTAAGAATGTTTTTGCAGAAACACAAAATATTCACAAATAAGCAAGTTACGGGGGTGAGTCGAAAATTTACCATAAGTAAAAATGAAAGTTTATGTCACAGCTTCCCCGCCATTTGTTTTACAAAAACACTAAGCATACCATTCGATTCCTTTTAAAAAAGTGTCTTAAGAATGTTTCTGCAGAAACACAAAATATTCACAAATAAGCAAGTTACGGGGGTAAGTCAAAAATGCACCAAATTGAACATCACCCTGTATCTTTTAAAGCGATCAAGATATCGATGTGCGGTTTTCGCCATTCATTTTTACACAAAAAACGAGCCCGTAACATGTGAGTTAGTTTTTTACTATCTCCTCTAGAAATGAATGTTTCCTATCAAAAGTGTCCAATTTAGGACACACTGTACATGAATTGTCACAGAATTAATACTTCGCAAATATTCAACTTTGCCGTCTTTTCTTTCAACACTCGACCTCCCAAAGTTTCAAGTTCACGTTCCACAACAACAGTTTTACCTTCCAACAGAGATTTACTGAAAATGAAACAAATTTCCGAAATTTTTAGAGAATTTATTAAATTTCTGCCGCAAAAATTAATGCAAATATCGAGAGATCCAAAAAAAAACTGTTCCTCAGCGGGCTGTGGAAATTCAACGTATGAATAATATGTTGGTGACACTGTACGTCAATGTCAAATTGGAGGTTATCAGGTTAGGTTTTTCGTCAGTTTTGACACAAAATGACGCAAATCCTAACCTGCTAACCTCGAATTTGACATTGACGTACAGTGTCACCAACATATTATTCATACGTTGAATTTCCACAGCCCGCTGAGGAACAATTTTTTTTTTTGATCTCTCGATATTATGTAAGCACGTCCGTTCACAAGGAAATATCACTCAATACTAACGTAAAGAAATTTATGCTTCGACAAGAGCAGCAAGCAGATGTCTCTTGAGGTTTTATGACAAGGAAAGGGAACTATTCGGAGCACACTGCTTCTCCATCTAGACTACAGTGTACTATATATGTGTTTGTTTCTATTGTTGTATCAACTCCAATGAGATATACATGCCGTTGAGGAGTGCATCTATTCGTTACAACTCTGCAAATCGAATTATCTCCAAAACAGTTACTCTTACGAATAAAAATCATTATATCTTTGTTGTAAAAAATTTCGTAAGCTACAAATTTGATAATTAATATTTTTTCTGTAAAAGCGACCGTTAACGAGATATTCACGAAAAACCGTTTTCAGTGACCTTTGACCCCGCGTAAAATTTTTAGCGGCACTCGGATCGATGAGGATTTTTGACATTTTGTTTCGAACCACAATACCAAGGCTCATACCAAAATCCAGCTTTCCGGGAATTTTTCCGAAGTGCAATGTCTAATTTCCCTGGACTATAAGAAGCCTAAGCTCTAGGATATTGACGCAAACAGAATTTGAAATTTATGTTTCATTTGTGAGAAAAACGCCTTAAAATGGTGCGACACCAAGTGGTCAACTCTAGAATTAGCATTTTTCATTTTAAGGCGTTTTTCTTAAAAACGAAACACAAATTTCAAATTCTGTTTACGCCAATGTCCTAGACGTCTTAATAAAGTATGATCAAAAATTAATCTCATCTAGTATGGAAGTATGAAAGAACAAATTGCTGCCTTTAAAGGTGGGTCCAATATATTTTACTTTTAGGTTAGATTTAAGATGAAGTGTCTATTCGACCGGCGCAGGCTTATTTGTTGGACAGTTACATTACTTTTACGTGCAAATTCGTTTATTTCAAAATAATATTGTAATAAGATGGATAAAAAGAATATTTAATAATAAAATTTGACAGTTTGAATTAAATATAAGTGTGTATGCCAATTTTAAAGGCGTTGGTTTGCACTTCCACAGCCATACTAGATGAGAATAATTTTTGATCATACTATATCTAGTGAATGAAATAATTTCATAAAAATCATACAAAGCGAACTTGACTCTTTCAAACTTATTTTTTACATTTTTTCTGAACTTATTCAATTTTTTATCTCTTACACTAGATCTGTTAAAACATAATTCTGATATAAAAAATACTAAGATTGGACAAACCGTTTGGGAGAAAAACTTTTTGAAGGTGCTTTTTTTAATGACTTTCCTACCAATATTTTGCCACGAAATCCATATCATTTGACAGATAAAACTACAGGCTATGGAATACGACATATGTTCAT
>CALNHX010005997.1:0-97135 GCA_940337035.1 Agriotes lineatus | reverse complement strand
AATTATTTAATCTTCTTTACACGGTTCTGTGGACAATTAGTTAAGGAGTGGAGGATCCTTAAAACAAACCTTATATTCCTTAAATGTTTACTGTTTCTATTGACTTATTTTACATTAATCTTAATTTTTGTAAAAATGTTAGGTCATTGTTTTTTTAAATGAGGTGCCTACAAAGTACTTTTCATAAGCTTAACAATACAACAACAATTTTAATTCTACGTTTACTGGTTTTAACGTAATTCACTTTTTAGGAAAAGCAGCGTTTTACTCACCTTCATCTCTTTCTAGGTAACGTAGACTTATAGAACGAAAGGAGTACTCCAATTGACCGCGTAAAGTATTTACGTGTGGAGGCTTTAAATGCGGAATTAGGTCGTGTTCAATATCCTTAATGCACTTTTCTCAATTGTGGGCAGTGGTAAATAAAATGTTGTACAATATATGTGTGATAATGTATCATTAATATACTTATGTGCTGACATAACTCGTGCTACGCACTCGTTTGTAACTTACACACACGTATATTAATGATGCTCTTATCCCACTTGTATAAGTAAATAACTTCTACGAAACGCGCTAGACAACTGGTTTTATATACTGAACTCATACGGCTATTTAAATACTCGCTAACGCTGGTACTCAAACCAGCCATACTTGTTGAGTAAAACTTCACTTTTCTAAACTTGTTGCGTGATAGACTATTATTAAAATAGAACTGTATTCATCTATTGAGATGGCAGACATGCACTTAGTGTATGGGCTTGCAATTGGAAGGCGATACGAAGCAAGACGTCTTTTTAATTAGTTGGTAATTTTCAATAGTAAATCTTGTTTTTGAGTCCAGAATCATAAAGAAAAAGTATTTCCGACTTTCGTTACCGCCCAGCTAACTTGCTTATCTGACCAAATAACTGTAGCAGTTTTATAACTTCAAGTAGTTAGTAATCATCAATATTTAATTCATAATTAATTCATAAACGAATCATTTCCTGGCATAAGTCTATAAGCACTTTTTTCTTCGTTTTTAAACTACGAGGGGAACTAGAAAAATGATCTACCTAGCCATGATAGAAACAATTGATAAGCTTCAGCTTCTAATGTCAAACAGTGACAAGTCTTTCATTGTTGCATGAAAAATTTGATTCATATCCGCCAGTAATTTTATATTTTGTGGAGTGTTTTATGTCTAAAAATGAGTCTTTTGAAATTAGAGCATCGAAGCGTAATAAAATTCCTTACAAAGGAAGGTAACAATCCAAAAAAGATTCACAAACGAATGATTGCGATGTATGGAGACGATGCTCCGTCATATTTCACAATTAAATTTTGGTCAAAACAATTTCGGTGAGGACGGAAATCTATAGGAGATGATCCCAGAAGTGGAAGACCTGCAAAGCGACAAATGTTGAAATGTGCAAGAAAGTGGAAGCCATGGTTCTTGAGGATCGCCGTATAAAAGTCTCCACCATTGCTACAGCATTGCAAATATCCGAACCTAGCGTTTTAACAATATTGCACGACAAACTGGGCATGAGTAAAGTTTCAGCAAGGTGGGTCCGCAGATTATTGTCTCCTAAGGAAAAGCTGCGTAGACAGTAAATTTGTATAAACAATTTGGAATCTTTGGAAGCGGATCCCGACCTCTTAATGCGGATAGTGACTGGAGATGAGACTTGAGTACATCACTGGGACCCTGAGACGAAATTAGAGTCTATGCAATGGGTGCATAAGGGGTCTCCTCCCGCAAAGAAGGCCCGCAAGCAAACTTCAGCTGGAAAACTCATGGCAACCATCTTTTGGGACATGCAAGGTATTCTTTTGATTGAATATGTGCCTAAAGGCTCTACAATCACTGCAGAGGTTTATGGTAACACCCTCAAAAAGCTGCGTACAGCTATTGTCAAAGAAAGTTCAAATTTATCACAAGGTGAATCGCTCATTCTTCATGACAACGCGACCGTGCATAAGGCCGCCAAAATCAAACCAATTCTGCAGGAATGCCGCTTTATTGAGCTAAACCATCCACCTTATAGTCCGGATCTGGCACCGTCCGACTTCTGTCTATTCAGAAACCTAGAAAAGAATCTCAGAGGGCGTCGTTTTGAAACAGACGAGCATTTGCAGGAGGCAGTCAAGGACTATTTTGAGACCCAAGAAGAATTTTTTTTTTAACCGGCATTAACTCTTTGAAATAGAAACGACATAAGTGCGTTGAAGTTGGGGGAGATTATATTGAAAAATAAAATTATTTAAAAAACCGTATGTAATTCGTTTTATAGTTAGGTAGATAACTTTTATAGTTCCCCTTGTAGATAGATTTCTGAAAAAAATATCGCAACTTCTGTAAACACCCTGTATTGTTGTTGATAGTTTCAAACCCGGAGAGAGTTAAATATTGTTACATTTTACCATTAGAGCTGAATTAAACATTTTCTTTTCTAAAAAAATTAAGAATCTCAAATACGCAAATAGTGCTATGTTATCCAGATAAGATCTTTTGATAGTAAAGTAAAATACAAGAACGTGATATTATAGTTGTATTATACTATACATTTATAATGAGTTTTAAATTAGTTCATTAAGAGTAAACTAACTTTTTGAAGATATTGTGAATGTTTGATTCACACAGATGCGTGCATCAAAACCTTTTTGATTATAATTAATCACGTAATTCAAGTCATAACTGTTTTATCTCATTCAAAGGTCGTGGTAAAGCCAAATTTGCATCTTGCCGTATTTGTTTGCCTCTGTTAATGTTGGAAAGGAATTTGTAAGCTTCCCTTAATGGCTTTAAAGCGGATGGATACATTTTCTACTAGAACTTAAGCCGACTTAGCATATTTGGGAATCATGGGTTTATGGATTTCGTTCAATTGCCTCATTGAGAGAGCTTAGCATTAAGGTTTCTTAGAATAAGCATTTTTCCTAAATAACGTGCGATGCTCCGATTGGCTACGCAGGATCGCCTCAGCCAATAGTGTTTGAGCTTGCCCCTCCTTGAATTGGCGAGTTCGTCTCGCTGTAAATTCAGAGTTAGTTAGATTCAGAGCCTCGAGGAAGCAAGTTCAACTATGCTTTGTGCTAGTTTGCGTTTCGGTCTAACTCCCTGGTAAAGTCGTTTCCAGGTTGTTTTGTGTTACGGTTACGCGCAATTCGCTATTTCCGCGTGGCCAATCCAAGCGTGTCACAACAGTTGAAGCTTTTGTAAAAAACCATCGGTCCATCAGTGACGTTTGTAATCGTTGTTACTCAATATACTCGTGTTTGTTAAGTCTTGTTTCACTCCAACAACTAACTGAACCCAAGTTAGGGTTATTAAGTGGCAGTTCCCGGCAATCCCATTGAACCGGAACTCGCAGTGGATTAATTGGGGGCCCCATTCGTGGAAGCCTCTTATCAAGTTAATCGTACAAAAAACAGTGAAAATGTTTAAAAGCTTTCTTTAATTTAGGAACCACAGCCAATAGAGCCATGGACAAATATATTGGATGCCAAAAGAATCTACGTGTGCATGCAGTACACTGCTTTAGAGTTAACTAAGGCGGTAATTGGTAAGCCAGATATACAGTGTAAATTATCACTAGCGGTAGAATACTATAATTTTTTAAGATAAGATGGCACTCTCTCATTCTTTTCGTTACTTCAAGTTGCGGACTAGTTTTATCTCCATGTCCGTATTGTTACCATATTATTACGTTATTATTACTTTCTTTTTCATATAACTTCGATAGATCATGCAAATCATACAGCACCTGCACGTTATTGATCTCCCTTCCTCGTAGTTAGAACCTTTAGATCTCTTACATTTAGAATTAAATCTGATACCGTTCTCATATGTGTGTTTATTCTAGTCTTCGTTTTCACAGACCCCGCATTTGAGCTATTCCCTATGTGGAAGGGCAGTTAACACTGCTAATGCGCATGTTGGATTCTGCTCATCATAATAAGGCTTAAAAACCTTTAATAAAAGAATATAATTAACTAAATTCGTTTTTTAAGAAAAAATCACTTTTTTAAATGGCACCTACTAAGGACCATCTTGCCATTAGATAGAAAATGTCATTACCAATCTAACGATATGCATCATGCACTACTTTATTTTTATCTGAAACTGAGAATTAATTAACTAATTATTTTTTAAATATTTTTATGTAATAACTAAGAATACCTACGCAAATTTGGCAACACTGTTGTATGTAATTTGAGTCCTAAATTCCAAAAAGCATAAAACATAAAGAGTGTTTTATTTAAATAACTATAGTTAAATAGATTTAAAAAAATAATTAATTAATTAATTTTCAGTTTCAGATAAAGATAAAGTGGTGCATCATGCATATCGTTAGATTGGTAATTACATTTTCTATCTAATGGCAAAATGGCCCTTAGTACGTGTAGATGCCATTTAAAAAAGTGACTTTTTCTTAAAAAACGAGTTTAGCAAATTATATTCTTTTATTGAAGATTTGTTATTGACCTTATTCATAAAATTGCTATTATTAAGAGTTACTAGAGTCAATTAGAATAGATTTTTCTAAGTCAAGGCTTTCTATGGTAAAAAATACAAATTTAAAAAATAATTTTTTTGTTCAAAAAAGTTTAAATTTGGCAAGACCATTATTTGTAGTTTGACTCGTAGATTCAGAAAAACATAAAATATACCGGGTGTTTTATCAAAAAAATTAAAGTTGGTATCATTTCCGGTAAAACCGGAAGTCAGCCATTTTAACTATATCTATCGGCCAATCAGAAATTATGTCTAGTATCTTGGTATAACATTTTATCTAAATCGATTGATAAATAAAGAAGATATAAGCATGGCCCTAATCTCATTGTCACCTGGTATATGTCCACCTGTATTTTGTATGCTCAATATAACGTTTCAATTTTACAGTTATATTTATCTGCTCTTTGTACATCAATATACATTTATATTTATAAGCGAGGTAAGTATCAAACAGGTGGAGGTACGGTTAGTTAATGCAGTTATCCAGATTTCGATTTCCATCTCGACGCATCCTTCTGGCGAGTCAGAGCCGTGCGCGATTATTAATACACTTCTACGCCCCTCCCGAATTGATTTTTAGGCAGAATCAACTACGATTTCAGATTAAAATCTAACCCATATACCACTGCAGCTAGTTGTGTGCATTTTTGGATTTGCTACCTGTCATAAATGCTGTTTAGAGTTTAACAACGCATTTTAAAATGATGCCTCTCATGAAAGGTTCATATCAGAAACCTCACGTGTTTCCTTAACACGAACTACTTTTTAGGCGATGAAGACTGTCTATACTTGTACATATACGTACCCAAACCGCAAATTAATGGCAATGAAAACTTCCCTGTTATTGTTCACATACACGCAGGTGCGTTTGTTAGTGGCGATCCAAAATCTTTGGCAGGTCCAGATTACATTATGGACCGAGATGTTGTCTTTGTTAGTATGAACTATCGTCTTGGAATATTAGGTTAGTGTAAATAAAGCATCGTCATATACACATATGCTGACCACTATTGTATACAGGTTTTCTAAGTACTCAGGATAAATCCGTGTCAGGTAACAACGGACTTAAGGATCAAGCATTTGCTCTAAAGTGGATCAACGAAAACATAAAGCGCTTCGGAGGCAACCCACACTCAGTCACCCTGACAGGCACGTTGGGAGGAGCAGTATCGACACATTTGCACTACTTCTCACCGTTATCAAAAGGTTGTAATTTATATCTTTTCTGTTTCGAATTAAATTATAAATCTCTGCAGGACTATTTAACGGCGGATTTTCTCAAAGCGGTACAGCTCTAAATTATTGGGCCTTAACTAAAAGGCCCTTGGAAAACGCTAAGAAATTAGGTGCAAAATTTAACTGCCCTACATCGTCTACCTCAAATATGGTCGACTGTTTAAAAGGAAAGTCAGGAAGAGACATTACTCTAGCCCTTGGCGACTTCTACGAATTTCTTAACTTCCTTCCGATCAATCCGTTTGGACCAGTGGTGGAGTTACTAACACCAGGTGCATTTTTACCGGACCATCCGTATAAGCTCTTGTTGGAGGGAAGAATCAACGATTGCCCGTGGGTCACATCTAATACAAAACATCAGGGTACCATTCCTATGGCATGTCAGTTGCAATATCGATATTGTTATACAATGGCCTTGACCACCATTAAACTTTTAGATGTGACTTTGTATAATCAGTTAGATGAGCTTGACAGACGATGGGATGAGTTGGCACCTTATTTGCTGGGTTACAACGAAACAGCTTTAGACGTTGACAAGACAACCATTGGAAGAATTATAAGAAATCATTATTTTAATGGAGAGGCGCTTTCTTACAGGAATTTGGATAAACTTATACAGGTCTGTCTGTGTCAATTTGATTTTCCTACGATAATCACAAATGTTGTAGCTTGGTACGGATCGGGGCTTTCTTGTGGATGCCATTAAAGCAATCGCTGCACAGGCTAAAGTGTCAAAATTTCCAATTTACTACTACTTTTTCGAACACTACATAGACATGGGGGCGAATTATAAACAAAACCTCACAGGTAATGTGCAGGTATTTAATGTTAACTTTAAAGAGCTTTAAAACAATTGACGTTATAGTGGTTGGATTTGACGACGACTGTAGAGTAATGTACCGTTTCAAAGACAACCCAGCAAAACTGTCGCAGTCCGATGAGAAGATGAAAGACATTTTTGTAGATTTCCTGTATAACTTTGCTGCCAAAGGGTAAGTTGGTGGAAACTGAAATGGCTAGTCACGAGGACAAAATATTTTCAGAACGCCGTCGTTCAAAGGACAAAAATGGAAGCCTGTTAACAAACCTGGAGAACCCATAACTTACATGCGCGTGTTCTCCCCCGAAACGATCCGTAAAGAACAATATATACATTTTGAACCGTTGCAGTTCTGGCACAGTTTGCCACTTTGGGAGAACGACCATTTGTTCAAATATGTTTTTAAAACTGTGGAATATTTTCCTTTTTTATCGGCATATGATGTACCTACCAGTACGTTATTATTATAGTGGGCTCTTAATTAAATGTATATGAACGAAAATTGTATATGTTTCATTACCTTTTGTTTCCAATTAATGCTAACGTTGATTTTAGCCATGCGCTTTTTGGGTCACCCGCTCGTTAAGACACTAATTTGATCTTCATAATTTGTTAAAACGCTGCTTTCAGTGTGGTGCGACCGTTATATGTTGTGTTCTAGACAGGCTAGCGCCATATTCGACGACTTCGGCTAAAGAGAGTTCTCAAAGAAAACGGAAACAAATTATTGCAAAGCTTTGACGAAGGAGATCGGTTTAAAATTGAGCCATGTATCGATACCTACCGTTAACGGATAGTGCGAATGGAACAGAGTGCGCCGAAGTGGCATCTAGTGTTATTGATGAGATAACGTTTAAAAATATTTCCTGGACCGAGATCTGAACTAGCGACCTCTGGCTCAGCAGTCGGGCATGTATTTCACTACACCATACTGACAGCGCAGTTACGGTACCGCTTAATATATATTACTGGTAACGAGAATACAAATAGACAACGACATACAAAAAATAAGTACATACAAAGAGAAAATCAATTGATTTTGCTTGAAAGCTTTTGCGATTCTTTGCATTACTATTACACATAAAATAACACAAAAACAATCCTTATATGTTAATTAGTTCTCAAGATACAATGTTTATACTTCACATTTATTAATTGTTCGACTCCAAAGCTGTTAGTATCTTCACAAAAGTTAAGCAATTTTATGAGACCTTTAATACAATTTTAGGTTGGTCGCAATTGATTAAGTAGTTGCTACAAAAATTGTAAATTTGGATCAGCATTCTTCCATAACTTCTTGAAAATGATTTTCCGAACTGAGATTCGAATTTAAGACCTTTGCCTCGGCAATCGAGTATACAGTGTCCGTCAAAAAGTCGGCATAATCTGGGAAAACCTTTTACTCACAATCGGTTAATAATAGGTAGGTTTCTAACCTTCAAAACAGTAGGAAAGCGGGTCATTGTTTACTTGACTTTCCCAGCTAGCCGGGAAAGATTTTCTCGGTTAGCTAAACGTCACTTTCAATGAACTTGTCATGTTACCTAGCAACAGTGTTGCAGTTTCCTTTGTTAAAGTGACTTATTAAACTGCGATAAAAATACGTATTATTTGAAACTTACCTAATTAAATAAATAATGACAATAACCGATTGTACGTAAAATAGTATACATACCACGGTGAAAAGTTTAATTCCTGTTTTGAGATAAAGTTAACCTCGACGCTATGCGTCTCGGTAGTGAAACACTTTCCACCTCAGTATGTAACATACTATTATTTTTTATTAAAAAAAAATTACGTCAATAATTTGTGCTTATCTAAAAACCTATTTAGCCCCTATTGGTGCTTGCTGGCACAAACGGTTTTAGCGCACCCCGGACGTAAGGGCGCGCGGTAGTAGAGAGAGTCGCCTTTTGTGCTTCACCAAGGATGGACATGCTTGCAAAGAGTTTGTAAAATAACGTCTCCGGCAAATTCCTCGAATGCAATTGCTCGAAATCAATTCCTCGAAATCAATTGCTCGAAAATCAATTGCTCGAATGTAACTTTTCTCGAAATACAAGTTCCTCGAACCGCAATTTCTCGAAAATGTTTTGCTCGAATTTATGTGGTTTTAACATCTGGAACAAAGATCATATTCACCTTACAGTTCCACATTAGTATTTTAGTAACTTCAATAATCTTAAATTCATGGCAATTTTATATTTTTTAGTGGATGGAAAGTCAAACTGCAGTTCCATACAAATGTGTACATTTTCCCAGTTCAGCATAAAAATAATTTGTATTGTATTTTATACAACCTATAAAGATATGGAATGTTTAATTTTTTTCTGTTCGCAAGATTTGTAAATTGTAAATTCCTGTTTAACCTTGAAATTATACTCTTGAGCTTACATTTTTTAAATGCATTTTGAACCAACTAATACAAAAGAAGCTGCTTTTATGCTGCAGATAGGTATTTGATTAACAGTTCAATAGTATTGGTTGTTGACAGCAAAATTTTAACATGTTTGCAGCAGTTATTTAGCTAGTTATTTATAAAAAAGTAAATTCGTAGTAAGTCGTTTCACACCGAAATATACATTCTTCTTCTATAAATTCTGTAAATAGTACAGATTCTTCATAAGCAACAAGTATATACCGTAATTGCAGTTTTACATTTTATTAATGTTTTGTGGCTAATCATTTAATATTTATACTTTCCTCCCAGATATTCTAGGACAACATTTAGTGAGATCTCAGCAGAGTCCCGTTTACCTGATGTAAGAAGGCCGAGATGAGTCCGAAGTCAGCTTATGGCTTTAGACATTAAAGGATTCTCTGGACATTCCTCTCATTAACGGATTTACTGTCCTGTCTGCTTCGAAGTATTGTAAAATTCAAGCTTAATATATCATACATGATTCATTTGCGGACACGGATTTATTATATGCATAGCAAATTGTTAGCAAGTTTGTACAGCCCTTAAAAACATAATTACAGTAAATGATCAAAATCTGCGGAAAATTCTCAGAAAATTGCAGCATTTTCAAATCAAATTTATAGGAAACTTTCGCAACTCCTCCCATGTTCTTTAGAAAAACTTTCAAGCCTGTAGAACAGTTAAATTTTCAAATATATAGCAAATTAGCAGTACCTCAACTTATAACAAACTTTCCGTAATTTTATAGCAAAAAATATTCAGGATATTTTACCAAAATTTTCAATACTTAAATGCGATGTTAATTGGAATATCTTCATCTATCTATCTAATCATCGGTATTTTAGATTGCAGTCCAAATGTTTTTCCTAATAGCTGTTTGCAAATTGCGGGTGAATATCGTCAAATTTCATAATATAACTGGTTTGTTTGTCATAATGGAAGTTATTGAAATGATAATTTCTTGAACTGATGGAATAGTCCGTTAGTATTTTTAAAGGAAGCACTTGCTTGCTTATCTGATGAGAATCAACTGGCTGTCAACCCTTTGAAGCACAGTAGTATTATCCTGTTAATACTTTCTGCAAGAAGTGATGTATAGCTTCCTCGTAAAGAGGATTAAATGAAACGTTGTACTTGCTTAGATAGGGCTATTTCTATCCTTCTTATGATACGTTTATTTTTACAAATAGCAAAGTTATAAATGACAAGATATTCGTCAAAACAGAAAAGATCCTTGTTGAAGTCACACAAATTTCTAGCAAATGTTGGTAATCTTGCAGGATTTGACGGCACATACATACAAACAAGGAATTCAATTGCTTGAAGTATTTAGGTACTAAATATGATAAATATTTATACCATCGGCTTTTTTTCGCGGCCTTTTATGCCCCTGCTTTTTTCCGCGGAAATTTATTTCGGCATTAAAGAGGGAGCAGAGTTTGAACGAATTACGGATAGAACAATATGTCAGCGGTCAACAACACACCATAAGCCGAAGAATATATCGTGATAGTGCACAGAGACTTTTAAGATTAGTGAATAATTATGGACATGACAGAAATATATATGATTATGTCCGTGGAATAGCACATAACATATCATATTGAAAACATATAATATTTGGTTTTTATAATTTTTTACTTAATCACATACATATACCTATTTTTTATTAATAAAGGTTATAATTTGTAATTTGTGTTTTTTTATATTTGATGTTAACTGATTCGAGTTAAGGCTATTTCACAACTTTATTTTTTCGAGAACCAGGTAATCGAGCAATTGCTGTTCGAGAAACTTGCAATTCGAGCAAAGTCACATTCGAGCAATTGACTTTCGAGCAACTGATTTCGAGCAATTCGTCTTCGAGCAATTGCATTCGAGCAATTTACCTAGAACCGTAAAATAAAGCGAGTTGTTATTTAAAACTTGTTTTTTGTCTTCTGAGAAGTGATAGCGAGATATAAAATACAGTTCACTACACCATAGCGCCTGGTAGTAATTGACCCTTACATATGGTCCTCCTACGCCCGCTATCCGGTAAATTCTCGCTTTCAAATGACAAATTCATTTCGGAAGTCGACTGTCGATAGAAACAGCCACCAAACGACGCTATAACAAAACCTGAGAGCAAAGAAGCGCAGCCCGCCAAGCAGCACGTTAAAGGTCTCGCCACCACAAAGAACATGTTCGACCACCTGCAAAGAACAGATGCACCTGCAGGTAAGCGAGGCTCTTCAAATAATTCCTGTTTCTCTCCCTAATAAACTTAGCGCAAGTACGCAAAAAATTATTGAACTTAGCGTAACTAGGCAACAAATTAATAAGCGTAACTACGCAATAAACAAATAATACTTTAACGTAACTACACATCAATTATATGAAAAAACGTTAGCCTAACTACGCAGCAATATTGACTGTTGGTCTTATCTTATCATTAATAGTTATTTAACCAACAAGTGTGTTAATGAAGGCGATTATTAATCGTCCATTAACAAACGAGTTGATTACAAAATTTTTTCGTTGACCGCAAAATCTTTTTCTTTACGAAAAATTTTATTAATACAATTAACCTCCATGCAAAATATCATCAAAACGTCAAAATCACAAAAACAGTTAATTAATGAAAAAGAGTGTATTAATCAAAAACAGTGTAGTAATAGATCTATTAATCCATCCTTTTTAAAAAAACAGTTAATTAATGAAAAAGAGTGTATTAATCATAAACGGTGTATTAATGACGTCTATTAATCCATCCTTTTTTCGAAAAAATAATTCATTAATATTGAAATTAACAAGCCGTCAACGAAAAATTAAATAAACATATCAGAATTATATTTATAAGCGTTTACAGGCCTTTTAGGCTCATTGCTTTGTGAAGATCTTTTACCTCTTCCTGTCTCTTGCAAACTCTTTCCAGTTTCTGACACCTTTTTCCTGCAGGTCTTCCCAGACCGCTTCTCTCTATGTCTTTCTTGGTCTACCCTTCTTCCTTTTCCCTTCCGGTATTTTCCAGGGAATATTTTTTAGTTCTATTATTATCCATCCTCTCCATGTGTCCAAGCCACTGCAGTCTTCAAGCTTTTATCACTTGGGTTATGGAGGCTTCGTTATACAGCTCGTAAATTGCTGTGTTTGTAAGTCTTAGCCATATATCGTCCACTTTTCTTCTACCGTAGATCTTTCGTAGAATCTTTCTTTCCTACCTTTCTAGTTTTTGCTGGTTTTTAATGGGCATTGTCCACGTCTCACAGCGGTACCTTAAGGTTGGTCTGATTATACCTTTGTATAATCGTATCTTTACTTTAGGTGAGATGTCACTGGATCTAAACAGTGAATTCAGACCATATACCATTCTATTACTTTTAGCGATCCTTAGATTAATTTATGTGTCTTCGTCACCCTTATTGTCTATGAGAGCCCCTAGGTATATATTGTTATGATACACTATTCGTTGGTCGTAGATAAAATTAAAATTTACAAAAGAAATTGGGATGTTAGTACAATCCATATTAACAAATGTCTATGATGTTTATAAAAGTTTTATGAATAAATCTGAGTTAGTGATGAAGTGATAGTTATATTTACAGAGGGTTTGAGTATAAAAAGAATATTTAAAAAACGGTAGTAGAAGTAATGACAAATGCAAAATTCTGATAAGGAAATAATTAAAGTAAGTAGATATCAAATAAGAATAGAGTACAGGAGGAATACTTTAGAAGATACATTTAAGACACTGAATTGGAGTACAAAGGGTATCAACATAAATGGACAACACTTGTCAAATCTAAGATTCGTGAATGACATTGTTCTGACTTCCGAAAGCGTCGAACAATTACAAGAAATGCTAAAGGAACTCACAGACGCCACACAAGAAATAGGATTACAGATTAATAAAAGTAAAACAAAAATCATGACAAATTGCAACACCGACAACCTAGAAATAACATGTGGAGACACAACTTTAGAAATTGTAGAAGAATACGTGTACTTGGGACAAAACCTTAGTTTTAATGCGGATAGCCAACAAAATGAAACAAAAAGAAGAATAAAATTAGGATGGGCTGCCTTTGGTAAACTTAGAAGTGTACTTAGATCTGACCTACCCCAACCTATGAAAACCAAAGTGTATAACTAATGCATAGGCCAGAACATAACATATGCATCTGAAACGTGGCCACTAACAAAAGCCACAGTACACATGTTACAAACAGCGCAACATGGAATGGAAAGAGCTATGCTGAACATGAGTCTCAAAGAACACAAAACAAATAAGTAGATACGAGAAAAAACTAAAGTAGAACATATCATGACGAGTGTGGCGAAATTAAAATGGTAGTGGGCGGGGCACGTCATGAGAATGAGCGATGAGAAATGAACAAAGAAGACAACAGTTCCGAGACCATGGACCGGACGAAGAAGCGTATGAAGGCCGAGGATGCGATGGGATGACGACGTAAAGAAAATATCCATGAAACTATGGAAAAGAGAGGCCGCGAATATAAAATCCTGGAAGAATATGGGAAAGGCTTACATCCAATTATGGATAAATGAAGAAGCTGGATGAGAGAGAGAGAGAGAGAGAGATAGGAGGCAGAAAGAATGAATATATGGTAGTTAGAAAGTTTGTTCCCATTATTAAAAATAAGAACTATAAAAATATGTAGAAATTTTATCTTAGTCCCATTAAAATATTGAATTTAACCCCTCTTACTGAATAAAATTGTTGCGGTATTAAATTGACCTTACGAAACTCACAGATGGGCGAGTATCGAGTACTACAGAAGTCCGGCAAAAGGGCACGCTCACCCCGAGATATCGTTAAAACAGGCTAAAGGCCTCGGCTCGAATGCGCTCAGGGAGATGGGCGTGGTTCAAAACGGTACACTACAGGGCAAGCTTGTCGAAGTATATACAGGGTATTGTTAAAGAAATGGGCGCCACCAGACCCAACTCAAGATACCCACTTCAATGGACTTGGAGGGTTAAACGGGGCGGGAAGTACTCAAATACCTATTTGGAAAAATACAAATAACTATTTCGGGAAAAATACTCAAATAACTATTTCTGGAAAATAATCAAATAACTATTTCTGGAAGCCCCAGTGCAGTGACAAGCGCGACAAACCCACCTGTAGCGCGCGTCCACTACGTTCAGGCTTCACCTCACATGGATCGTAACATAGTGACTCAGTCACACTGAAATCAAACATGCACAGAACACAGAAAGAGAAAAATCATAAGTCAGTAAAGTCAATACGTCTATTGGGCCATTTCACATGACCAATCAGTAACATACAAATATCCGACTGAGTCGGTGCATACAACAAACGGTAGTCTTTATTTGAAAGGTAGTAACTATTTTAAGGGCACGTTCAGCTGGGGAAACGCTTTATGTAAGATTAAGGCGCATAGTGAGGTACTCGAATCTAAATAAATAACAGCGTCTCACCGAGAAGCCGTGTGCGGTACTGTTTATTGATTGAAAGGCACGCCGTCTACGGCACTGTATCTTCGGTTGAAATGTAAAGCAACAACGACTGCTCGCCGATTCGCCGAGTGCGGCACAGTGGTTTTAATTTGATTGCAACATAAACAAACCTGCTTACAGAGAAGCCGCATATAGTACTAAGTCTGAATTCAAAAGGTAAGGCAAACAAGTTTGCTCACAAAGAAGCGGTCTAGCATCTAATTTATATGGAACATGAATACACACGCTTGCAGAGAAGTCGTCAATAGCACTATGTTTGAATTTAAAATATGAGGCAAACAAGCTCGCTCGCAAAAAAGCGGTATAACACCTAATTTATATGCAACATTTACGACATTAGGTTTTACATAAATTTACCTGGTTAATTATTTCGGCCTGTTGGCTATGGAAGGCGCTTGCATTAGGGTCAAACTGTCGCTACGCCCTTAATTGCGTGGCAGCTCGAGATGATTCAACGTCCTAAGAATCCCCTTGCGACGGACAGGGCGAAAGAAATCAGCTGCCCTCTCGGCTATGACTCAGAATGACAACGGGGCCATTGGATGGGTTACTCAGATAGGGAATCCCGTCACGAAGACGGATATAAATAGGCTGTACCAGCCTCACATAACCTGATAACCACCACAAACCCGTGTAACGGACGTCGAACACCTGCACACTCTTGCACACACACACTCCTCGCCGATCAGCGTCTCGCTGCTAACTGTCTCGAGAAAAGAGCCGCAAACATGCACCTAGGCTCTGCAGGCTTTGCCTCGACCAATCACAACGCAGAATACGTTTGAGACGCGAAGCGCGTAATCGTTCGCCGCGAAACAAGCATAATACATCCTTCTCGCACCCACGGCTGAATTTTAACTCGCTTGAAAATCAACGCTACTAGCAACACCAGACAGACAGCTGCATGAAACGGTATTCCTAGGGGTGCCCAAAAGGTGACCAGGTCCGAAACAGGCGTGGCACTCACTGCGGCGACGGCCACGAAACGTCGACTAAACCTTAACACCGGGCCCATAAAGGTCGCCTAACAGTGCGGTTTGGGAAGGTGGAAAAGAAATAAAAAAAAACAAAGGGGTTGGGTGGTTGTCGCCGGGACACGGTAGATAGAATTGAGAAGGAAAAAAGATAAAACCAAGAGACAAAAAGCCTTTTAGAATGCGCTGAAAGCGCTCGTCAAAATCGGGTAAATCAAAATGACGTACTCCCATGCACACTTCCGACCAACCTTCCAATAGAACACAGGGAAATTCGTCTCAAAATCGGGTATAATAGGTCTTACATGTGTGGACACTTTCAACCAACCGTTCCCATAGAACACAGAAAAATTTTTGGCGGGGTGGGGGCAAGAATGGAGTCCCAAATGACCCGTCCCACGAGCCATCTGGAGAGGGCACGTTGCGTGTCACGGGATGGGCGCATTGTGAGGTTTCTACAACAAGAAAGGTCGCAGACCAGTAAAGATAGGAACTATCAAAGGTACGGCTCAAGGCCGAAGATATGGCGTCAAAGGGTTTTAGGGAGACGGGCGCTAATAAGCTAAGCGTCCGTAGGGTTGGGTTTAAGATCTTTCGCGTGCCAAGTGCCTTTCGGGGCACCGGTCTCATCGGACAACTCGTAGGTGGCAGGCGAAACTTGACGTCGAATATAAAACGACCCTACAAATATAGGAGCCATCTTGGCGTTAAAATACTTAGCCGCCTCGGAAAGTACGTAATTGCGGCTCCAAACGGTATCGCCAACGGCAAAATGGGCGGGACGCCGTCGTAAATTATATGTAACCTTCGAGGCCTTGTACGCTGCGTCAAGTCGTTTAACAATGTCTTCATATACCGACCTTAACGCGGGAGTCCACCGCAATAAGTCTTCGCGACTCTCTACTCGTATTTGTTCCGAAACATCTACTTCTTCGGGGTTATTCGCAGGCGTCCCCTCTAACTGTATCTCTCTACCAAAATTCGCGAAATATGGGGTCATGCCGGTACAAGTTACAGAAAGTAGATTGAGTCTCAAGGTAAGTCATGAAAGGCGTTGTGATCATATTTGATAAATCGGCAATATGTGGAAAGTTCTCAAAAACATACAAAGTTTGGTAATCAGTAACGGTGGGTAGAGGGATGTCGTTTGGGTAATGACTAATGTCCTATGAGCCGGGCTCCATAGCTCAGTGGTAAGCATTCTGGCTGCTGATCTCAGGGTCGAGAGTTAGATCCCCGACCCCGGTGAGGTTTTTAAAAATAAAAAAATGCGGATGAAAACCTTTACAGAATGCCATCATTTGGAAGTGATGTAAAGCCGTGGGTCCTATGTTACTACGATGTGTAGCATGTAAAAGATCCCTTGCTAAGGTTGGAACTCCTTAGTCTCGACAAAATTCTAAGTAGGACAAAGGTACCTGGTACTCTGCATGCCTAGACCTTGTTCATGGGGTTGGCAAAAAGGGCCTATAAAAGCCTACTTGCTAGACATAAGTCTCCCCAAAAATAACACAACACTAACACAACACAATGTCATATGACAGATTCTTTGTGTTTCAAAGTGCGAAAATTGCTGTTGCTGTTGATTTTGTTAATTCCGTTATTTTTTTATTGTTATTGTTGTTATTTTTGTGTGTGTTGTTAATTTGGTTTTGAAAAGAAAATGGTTTTCACTAGTAAAATAAGTTTTAAAGTTATTGGTTAAAAAAGTTGTGAAATTTTAAGCAATATATTGCAATTTATGGAGCAAGAAGCCGCTGCTGGAACTCCAATTATTAATTTAGCTAAGGTAGTAATTAAATTTTTGGTTATTCTAATTTTTACGAATTTGTTAGTTCACGGAACGTGTTGTAGATGCAACGGGCGTAAACAGGTGTACTATTGCACGCATTAAAAGCGAAGCGCATCAAATCAAGATTGGACATAAAACTTCATTTTCTACGCCAAATAAAAAGCGAGGGAATAAAACAACGACAATAATGTTGGGCGAACCTGATCGTTGTATTTTGCGTAGGACTATATATAATCTCCATGTAACTTTTTTTTTAAATTTTTATATTGATTTATTAGCAATCAGAATTACAAATTCTTTGAGCTAATGTGCTCACATAAGTACAACAATTACAGTACTATGACATTGTGAGAATCCTTCCAGTGAAGTGTCCTCTTCATCCATCCAATAGGTTTGCTGGCCAGCTTCTCTTCAAACGCCTGCCTTTTCGTTCTTCTAGTAGTGAATGTAGCAAGATGTTGTTATGACTTTCCAGTTTTTCATGGTGACTGGCACTTCGTTCTTTAATGACATCTGTGACGTAGGGTAGTTTCAGATCATCATGTAGTGTCTGGTTGGAGACGTACCAAGTACCATGTAACTGAGAAACTAGTTCCGACAGTGCCCAAGATTCTTTTAAAATTCTCAGCTGATACAGGTTGTATGGGCGGCGTGGATAGTTTACGCATAGAGATGCATAAACTTGGTTTTTATTGGCGAAAGACTAAAAATAATAGAAACGTTTTAATGGAGAAACGAGAGATGCGTCACCTGCGCATCGAATTTTTGAAAAAAATTAGAACATTTAGGGCCGGTTGCAGAAAGCAATGTTAAGTCTGGTGTTAGCTAACGCGACGTCAAAGTGAACAAAAGAGAATCAAATCTCAAAGGTTTATGGTAACTAATACATTAGTAAACAAAATTTGATGCGGTATTGTTCACTTTGACGCGATGTTAGCTAACACCAGACTTAACATTGCTTTC
This sequence comes from Agriotes lineatus, assembly GCA_940337035.1. NCBI lineage: Eukaryota > Metazoa > Arthropoda > Insecta > Coleoptera > Elateridae > Agriotes > Agriotes lineatus. Next base: position 78,937 of record CALNHX010005997.1, on the reverse strand, counting down.
TGCAACCGGCCCTTAGAGGCGAAGAACGGCCAATTATCTACATGGATGAAACTTACATACATTCAAGCCATACCCATCAAAAAACCTGGAGTGACGGATCCAATGAAGGGCTTAGAAAATGTATTTCGAAGGGAGACATGTTAATAATTGTAAATGCTGGTGGAGAAAATGTATTTGTAGCAGGCGCCTATGTTCGGTGGAAATCTAGTTGCAAAACAGGGGATTATCATGACGCAATGAATTATGATAATTACGAAAAATGGGTAAATAACCAGTTGATTCCAAATTTACAACCGAATAGCTTTGTGGTTCTTGATAATGCTCCATACCACAATAAACAAATAGACAAATGTCCGACTTCTGCCACAAAAAAGAAGAAATGAAAAACCGCCTAAGCAACGAAAATGTATCATTTGAAACCTCTATGACGAAGCTTGAGCTTTATAATCTTATTAAAGCTTATAAACCAAGGTTTAAAACATATAAAATAGACCAATCGTTTCGGGAAAAGGGTCACAGCGTTATAAGATTGCCGCCTTATCATCCTGATCTAAACCCCATTGAGTTGGCGTGGGCGGCAATGAAAGAATATGTGGCGTCTAGAAATGTCAAATTTAATGTCAACGCGGTAATAATGTTGTGCGATGAATTTTTTCACCAATTCTCATCGGAGCAATGGTAATTACGTTGCAAACATTCCAAACGGTTCGAAAAAAAATTTATAGAACGCGAACCAATGGTCGACATAGCGGTAGAAAAACTTAGTTTTAAAATTAATACTGGTAGCAGTTCTGAAGAAAGTAAAAATGACTTTTTGGAAGACGATTCCTCGAATGAAGATCTGGAATAGAAGATTTAGCAGATCCTGGTTGTTCAACTCGACACCGCTATTTCCGGAATCCTATTTAACATTTACTAACTAACTATTAAGGTAGCGGATAGGACTTATGAGATCCCGGAATAGTACCGGCTTATTTCAAGGACGCAACCCTGCCTACGCGAGCAATAATTTATCCCCACCACCACTTTGGGAAAATTACTGCTACCCTTACACCTACCCACACCACCTATCCTACTCCATCCCTGAACCACGCACCAAGGCGCGCGGCCGGCGTGGTGTTTTATAGCCAAAACCTCTCAAATGGATGCAATCCCTAAGAATAGGTCCCTAGCAGTTTGAGTAACCCAGACCAAGGCAGCGGTTGGAAAAGTGCTCAAACAGGGAGAGCTAAGAATCGCTGGGATGGATCAGGCTGCCAACTTGCACTATCGACTTATAACGCACGATCGATAGGAACAGAGGAACGACGGGCTTAATTTTAATATGAACTGGGAAAGATTAACTGGGATATAGTGGGTATAGCCGAAACGAGACGCAAAGGAGAGGAAGAATGCATAAGGCTCAATTCCAGTCATATTTTATTCAATAAAGTACCCGAAATCTTAGCCCACAAAAGAATTTCCTCAAAACTTAGAACCCTGAAAACAATATCAGACAGAGTAATCTATACGTATAACACTTGTTGTAGTATCAACAAGGCACTCACTCTTAAATTCATCCAGATATACACCCGTACCTCCTCATACGACGACGACAAGGTTTATCAAGTATATGAAGATATAACAAAAGCCCTTAATGAAAACAGAGCATTACATGTCATCATAGGCGGTGACTTTAACGCTAAAATCGGAAAGAACACAGACCCAACAGAAACATACATAGGACAGTTTCGAATCGGAACAAGAAATGAAAGAGGAAAAATACTCGTAAACTTTATAGACAACGAAAATCTCTATCTAATGAATACTTTTTTCAAAAAGAAAGAAAAACAAAAATGGACATGGAGAAGCCCAAAAAAACAAACCAAAAACGAGATTGATTTTATCATCTCACAATACAAACATATAATCCAGGATGTGGACATCGTCAACCGGTTCAAAACTGGCAGCGACCACCGAATGGTAAGATGCAGAGTATCCATAAACACAAGAATAGCAAGAGCTAGGAAGATAAAACATAATATTTGTAAAACTGATGTGGAAAAATTACAAGAACAAACAGAGCTATTTAAAAAACACTACACCAAAACTTTTCTCAAAACCCGAGGCAATCCAGTGAAAACCGCGACAGCCCAAATAGGAGAGTAACAAGAGTCATAAAAGATACAGCAGAGAATCTGCCCAAACAACCAAAAGAATCAAACAACAAACACATACTAAATACGAAAATCCCCATGAAAATGAAGACAAAAGTTTGACTGCATTCTCCCAGTCGTAACATACGCCTCTGAAACATGGGTTTTGACCAAGAAAACGATTAACAAATTAAAAGTACATCAGAGAGCCATAGAACGCAAGTTATTAGGAGTATCATTAAGACACCGCAAAACCAACGAGTGGATAAGGCAGAAAACACACGTGATCGATATTATCACCAGAACCAGTTTATTGAATTGGCAGTGGGCAGGACGCGTCGCGAGCACACACGGAGAACTGGAGTGGACACACTACCAGAGAAAAACCTTTGGGCGAAAAGCGAAGTATAGGAGGACCACAGCAAAGATGGTACGACGACCTCAAGAAATTCGCTGGGATCAACTGGTACCAGGTCGCCCAGAATACAGAAAAATGGTCCAATATGAGAGAGGCCTGTATCCTATGGATAGATGAAGGCTGGGTGAGAGAGGGAGATTTTTATCATTCAAGAACTGATAATGCGCCATACTACAATCTTAAGTACCCCTCTGATTTATTGTGTCATTTAGCTTAAATAAAGTTAACAGGGAGGTGATCCATCATGCTGATAGTGGAGGTGTCTTAATTAGAAGCAATAAAACGCAGTAGTCTTCTCCACGTACATTTATTAAATAGGCGACATGTTTCGAAGCCAAACTGGCTTCATATTCAGGCCAAAATGATCATTGGTTAAAAATAGGTGAAACCACGTGTTCAAATTTATAGGTTAAGTTGAGGTTAAGCGCTGAAGGCACTAGTGCCTTCTCCGTCAGAGAATGGTTGCTATTTTACTTGCCGTTTTTTAATTTGTTAAATTTGATGAAATAACCAGTACAACGATCTTTATAACGTAGTTTACTGGTTATTGAATTAATTTTCTTCTCCAATGTGGTGTTCTTTGTGAATTTTTTATTACTACCAATCTAGTGACAGTATTTCTTCGCATGCATGTTTTGGATCAAATTTGGCCGCTGACGTTCGTGTTTTCTCAACTCTTATCTAACTATATACAGGGTCTCTAGTTTCTGTAACCTGTAACTTCGTGTACGGCAGTACACACGGCGCAAGCAACTTTCGACAAATATTTATCCCACTCCCGGTATTTGTCTTTTACGTACGAAGCTAGGATAGTTTTTAAAACTCGATTCACGCGTTCTGCGGGGTTGGCCTGCGCATGATAATGAGCGTTAAAGATAATTCGTGATTTGTATGTATCAGGAAGCTGACGAAATTTTCTACTGCGAAACTGTACGCCATTGTCAACCAAGATGTACTGTGGGGTTCCGTAGAGCAGGAAAACGTCGTTCTCAATTTTCTACGTCACCGCGGCTGCGGTGGCGGTACGCAACGGGAAGAAAAGGGTGAACTCAGTAAAGTAATCAACCACGGACAGAATGTATACGTAGCCTTTTTTTTGAACGGGACAACGGCCCTACAATATCGATAGATACCATTTGCCACGGCTTATCCACGACGGGGTGACGGCACATTAAGCCGGCCGGGCGTTTATGTTCGGGTTTCTGCGTTATACACGTCGCGCAACGGGTAACGTAGCGAGTTACATCTGCCTTCAGTTTAGGCCAGTAATACTGCTGTGCAATCCGACCGTAAGTCTTATAAATGCTTAAATTGCTTGCGGTAGGTTTATCATAGTTTTTCCGAAGGATTTCGGTACGCTGCGGCTTCAGAAACACCTCTTTCCAACTATTACCTCCGTCAAGTTCGGGGTATTTTATCTTAATATGTTTGAACAATTTACCTTAAGACAGTTCCCACGCCGAGTACTTTAAGGGTTTTTCTAAGACGCTTCTACACATACGCCTATACCAACGGTTAGTCTGACTATCACAGGGCGTCTGCACGCCGGCCTTGGGTTCTCGAGAGTCGATAACCGAGACTACGTCTATTTCGGGTATGGCACGAGACAGCGTATCCAGGACGACGTAGTCTTTTCCCTTCCGGTGTTTAATCGTAAAGTCGTATTGCTGGATACGAACAGTCCACTCGAACTTCTGAAACTTTTTCAATAGTAACTTCAGCGGGGCGATAATGGCTGAAAAGTTTGGTATAAAACGTCGGTTCTACGATGCCATGCCGACTACTCGACGTATCTCCGAAATGTTCTTAGATTGCGATAGGTTAAGGGCAGCTGATATTTTATCAGGATTGACTAAGAGTCCTTGGGCGTTGACGACGTAACCCAGGTAACGTAATTTCGGTTGACATAAATGACATTTATCACGTCCCAACCTTAAACCAGCGTCACTTAGTCGCTGTAATACTACATCAAAAATTTCGACGTATTTCTCAAAAGACGGGGTGTGCAAATGATCACGTTATCTAAGTAGACAAAAACGTAGGGTTCCAATTCGGGACCCAACACATGGTCGGCGAAGCGTCGCCAAGTCGCCGACGCGTTATGAATCCCAAAGGGCATCCGGGTAAATTAAAACAAACCGCGCCCAGCTACTGTAAAGGCCGTTGGACTGATCGTCCATCTCAATCTGCAGTACGCGGATTTGATATCAAGTGACGTTATGAACCGGGCATCACGTAAGCGGTCCAAAATCGACGACACGTAGGGTATTGGGTAGGAGTCCTTCTCGGTGACCCTATTTAATTTACGAAAATCATCGCAAAAACGATGTTCCATCTTTCTTTTTGCCTAGTAAAATAGGGCTCAACCAGGCTGAACGAGATCGTTCCACGACGCCTGACTTGAGCATACTGTCCAACTCAGCATCACTATGCGCTTGCATTGCGGGAGAGACCGGATAACATCTTTTTTTGATCGGTGCCGCATTAGTGGTAATTTTATGTTTAACGTACTTAGCGCAGCCGAGTTCGGGTTTGGTGGTTACAAAATGTCGGTTAACGAGAGTGTCTAACTGCGTTTGTTGGTCTGAGTTTAGGACGAAATTCGACTGCAAAATACCAGTAGGGGTATCAACGGTCGCCAAACTAGTTTTTGAGAATTTCCACTCCCCTCAAAACACATCAGGGACTATTCCCACGGACTTCCAAAAGTCTATACCTAAAATTAGGGTGTGCGGAACCTGCAGAACTATTAAGACGTCAATGGTTACAACTCTATCATTCAGGCGAATTGGTAAGTGAAGTGCCTCTAAACTTTTTACAGTTTGGCCATTAGCCACTGAGCGAACGGTTCGCAGCTTTCTATCTAATCGCAGACCTACAGTACGTAATATGTCCCAACCTCGAGCTCCTAAAATCGTTCGGTTCACTCCTAAGTCTAACAAAGCTAACATCTCAAAACCCATCATTTCAACCGTCACATGTGGTCGACGGTCATCAGATGACCTTTTCAATACGTAGTCTAAGATCATTTAGTCCCGAGTTCATCGATAAGTACTTTCATAAATTTAGTCGAATTACTAAATACGCGCTAGGACACTGCTCGCGGCGTCGTTTCGCTGTCCCCTATTTCTCGATCGACAACGAGGACAAGTATTTACTATCAGTTCGGGTCTGCGGCAACGATAACAACATTTCTTGACGAGGGGTCGTGGACACCTACTGGCTCTATGGCCTGGCTCGTTACAATTCCAACACTGCATACTTGACGTTGGTAGCAGTTGTCTGCTCCTCCTCTCGGAAGCATTACCGTTACGTGTTTCGACGACATCGACTGGGTATGTCTCCGCGACGGGCCCGACCTCAACATATGCCAAGTCTGTTTCTAGGTCAGACTTCTTTCTAGATGGCGGCACGTAAGTTTTAATAGCGTAACGCCGTTCTTCAATTTTACGTCCGTATTGCGCTAATTCGCTGACCGACCGGACTTCTGTCAGTCCTAATTGAGTTTGATATAGTGGTGAAATATTATGCAACAAAACGCGCAACTGCTTCTCCTCGGGTATTGCCTCCGTTAAGCGCGCATAATCGCCATAGAGATGCCCATAGTTTCCGTCGAGCGTTGGGTGCGACGTTTAATTTCTTCCAATAGTCGTTCGTCATAGTTAGTACGCTGAAACTCTAAACGCAACAGGTTGACTAGCTGCTGCCAATCATTTGGAGTCGCTCTATTAGCGCGGTACCATAATAATGTCTTGCCCCAGAACAAATTGATGGCCTGCGTAAATAACTCTTCTTCGGTAAGGTTCCTGGCCACTCTTAGTTCGTTAATGAAAGCGTTGACTGATAGACCTTTCAGGTCACCGGAAAATTAAACGTTCCATTTCGAAACAGGTGTTACCTTGAATGAGATCGTGCGCGACATAGGCGGAGCGAAACTTGGAGCCGCTGTAATTGCCGTTAGGCGTGACACCGGATGTCGACGGTAGCGATACGGGATTTTCCTCCTCAACTGTAGTCGTGGACGTCCCTAACTTGATTTGCCTAAGTTCGTACGTTGAACGGATGAGAGACAACGCTTTCTTTTGAGCGCTTGCTCCTCCTCGGTTATGGCTGAGCTATTCGTAAGACGGTTCCCTGATAAAATTTCTTTTCGATTGTAGCCGCTAATTCTTTAGTCGGGTTCGCTAGATGAATCTGAATTTTTTTCTCTAGTTCGTTAATCAACGTTGTCACCACTGTCAGGTCCTCCTTGAAGGTATACGGGTACACCGGTCGCGTAGCTACTTCTGCACGTCTTTCCTCTCTCATTGAGTCACGTAACCGAGAGCGCAACAAGGTGACCGTGCCGGTAGCGTTACGGCTTCTGATTCTCAATTCGTATTCCGCCTCTGCGCGGAGCAAAAGTTCGATATGCAACTTTAGCAACATGTTTTCGATAAGAAAAGAAATGATTCACGAGAAAAAGAACGGTTACGTACACGATCGTGCTCGGTAGTGAACGTTAGCGCATTCGCTCGGTAAGGTAATGTTATCGGTCGCCAAAACAGATCGTAGACAGGAAAAACGGGAGAGAACAGAAGAAGATAGCAAAAGGTACCGGTTGGCTTAAAGAGACTACCAACAGATAAGGCTGAGGCCGCTAAAATAAGGCAAACAACGGATCGGCTTAACGAGAAGACCAAGCAAACAAAACCTCACGCCTTGACAAGAACAAGGAGCAACAAGGCCCCACGTTGGGCAACAAAATAAGCCTGTTACGGTATTAAATTGACTTTACGACACTCACGGATAGGCGAGTATCGAATACTACGCAAGTCCGGAAAAAGAGCAGGCTCACCCCAGAAATCGTTAAAACAGGCTATAGACCTCGGCTCGAATGCGCTCAGGGAGATGGGCGTGGTTCAAAACGGTACACCACAGAGCAAGCGTGTTGAAGTATATACAGGGTATTGTTAAAGAAATGAGCGCCACCAGATCCAACTCAAGATACCCATGTTCAACCGGACCTGGAGGGTTAAACGGGGCGGAAAGTACTCAAAGAACAATTTCGGAAGAATACTCAAATAACTATTTCGGAAAAATACTCAAATCACTATTTCAAAAAAATACTCAAATAACTTTCGGGAAAATACAAATAATTATTTCGGAAAATACTCAAATAACTATTTTTGGAAAATAATCAAATAACTATTTCTGGAAGCCACAGCGCAGCGACAAGCGCGACAAACCTACCTGCAGCGCGCGTCCACTACGTTCAGGCTTCACCTCATATGGATCGTAACATAGTGACTTAGTCACCCTGAAATCAAACATGCACAGAGCACGGAGAGAGAAAAATCATAAGTCAGTAAAGTCAATACATCTATTGGGCCATTTCACATGACCAATCAGTAACATAGATATCTCCGACTGAGTCTGTGCATACAACAAACGGTAGTCTTGATTTGAGGGGTAGTCTCTATTGTAAGGGTACGCCCAGCTGGGGAAGCGCTTTATCTAAAGTTACGGCGCATACTGAGGTACTCGAATCTAAATAAATAACAGCGTCTCACCGAGAAGCCGTGTGTGGTACTGTTTATTGGTTGAAAGGCACGCCGTCTACGGCACTGGATCTTCGGTTGAAATGTAAAGCAACAACGGCTGCTCGCCGATTCTCTGAGTGCGGCACAGTGGTTTTAATTTGATTGTAACATAAACAAACTTGCTTACAGAGAAGCCGCCTATAGTACTGTCTGAATTCAAGAGATAGGGCAAACAAGCATGCTCACAAAGAAGCGGTCTAGCATTTAATTTATATGCGACATGAACGCACTCGCTTGCAGAGAAGTCGTCAATAGCACTATGTTTGAATTTAAAATATACGGCAAACAAGCTCGCTCACAAAGAGCCGATATAGCATCTAATTTATGTGCGACATGAACGCACTCGCTTGCAGAGAAGTTGTTAATAGCACTATGTTTGAATTTCAAATATGAGGCAAACAAGCTCGGGCACAAAAAGGCCGTATACGTAGCATCTAATTTATGAGCGACATGAACGCACTCGCTTGCAGAGAAGTCGTTAATAGCACTATGTTTGAAATTAAAATATACGGCAAACAAGTTCGTTCACAAAGAAGCGGTATAGCACCTAATTTATATGCGACATGAACGCACTCGCTTGCAGAGAAGTCGTTAACAGCACTATGTTTGAATTTAAAATATAAGGCAAACAAGCTGGCTCGCAAGGAAGCGGTATAGCACCTAATTTATATGCGACATTTACGACATTAGGTTTTACATAAATTTACCTGGTTAATTAGTTCGGCCTGTTGGCCATGGAAGGCGCTTGCATTAGCGTCAAACTGTCGCTACGCCCTTAATTGCGTGGCAGTTCGAGATGATTCAACGTCCTAAGAATCCGCTTGCGACGGACAGGGCGACTCAGCTATGACTCAGAATGACAACGAGGCCATTGGATGGGTTACTCAGATAGGGAATCCCGTCACCAAGACAGATATAAATAGGCTGCACCAGCTTCACATAACCTGATAACCACCACAAACCCGTGGAACGGACGTCTAACACCTGCACACTCCTGCACACACACTCCTCACCGACCAGCGTCTCGCTGCTAACTGCCTCGAGAAAACCGCGTGCAAACATGCACCTGGGCTCTGCAGGCTTCGCCTTAACCAATCACAAACTATTATTATTATTATTAATTGATACTGCAAGCAATTATCTTAATAGTATTATACATGGAATGTAAATTATTATTGAATATACAGTGTGTCCAAGATAAGGAGGGCCAGTAAAGGGATTGTTACGGTCTTAAACTGACTTTACGACACCGCACCGGCTCATACATAAACGAAACGGCGGCGCGTGCCGTAATGGACGAAATCGGGACGAAAGTTCTCCTAGGCCGCTACCCATGCCGCAACAAGATAGGCCGGCTAGACTTTCAGTGGAGTTGGGCGGGTTCTTAACGAGATTATCTAAGGGTAACGGCCAGAGGGTCGGTAAATAACGGTAAAATAAAGAGGGCGCCACCAAGCCTGTCTTAACCCGAATAACCGGGCCTGGGCGGTTAGACGGGGGCGAAGTATTCAAGACACTCCGTCGATAGGGGTACTCGTGAATTATAAACTCACACAACGATTTCGTGATGGCAAAAATACTTAGATCATGAAGTAGGGCTCTTTCAGCCACGGCAATGTCACCACCAAGCTTACCTGCACGCTCTGATCTCACTGGCCCCACCGTACATTTATCTCCTCAATGATGGGCGCACGCTGAAACAGAACATGCACAAATCGACCAAGAATAAAGCGTCTCTTAATTAGGTAAGCGTCTATTATTCCATTCTTACATTGGGGCAGCAAAGCGTGCCGCAAACATTGCGTTAATTCTTATAAATAAGCATCAGCTGATGGGCGCACTACTGTTACTAAACAACACCCATAACTGTACAAAATCAAGAGCAGTTTGACATATGAGTCCCACAAAGGGAACGTTTGTTCATAAAAATCGAGTTACGTAACAGCAAAGGCGACGCGAACAGCGTAGCTGTCGGCAGAATCCGGCGCCGCAAGGAGATGCGGCGAATTAGTCAGAAACCCAATTCGCAAGGCAAAAAGGGGCCGCGTTACTGAGATATATTTGGCCGAAAAGGGGGCTTACATAGCCTAACGCCCGCAGGCGAATTTAGAATATGACACAGCTGGTGCTACGCCGCCCAAGCGATCGATAACTTCGTGTAACACTCAACGAGCCGAACACGACGCCGTTGCTAACATACTAAAGGTCTCGCACAAAACTTGGCGAATATGGCACCGCCCTAATAAGAAGTGATCTGGCTCACATGATAATTTGGGCAAACACAGCAAAGCCCAAGTGAGGCAAGTGATTAGATTAAAAACGAGCGACGCCAATTCGCGACAACAATTTAAGATGCGAAGGGTACATTTTTAACGGTGCACATGATTTCACATCAAGTTCGCGCACATGCAATTTTACTGCGACCAAACTGGCCATGCCGCCTTGCAGCACGTATGCCAAGAGTTCAGCAATTATTCACATGGTTAAGCGCAAAGCTCGCGCACAAGAAGTTAGTATGATTCAATGGTTACAAATATCTTAGTTTTATTGGTGACGGCCCAAGAGATCGGCATGCGGTCCAGCTGGCGGGAAACAGGTTGCCTGTGGCAATTAATTCGCCGCTAAAACGGCCGACGTGTGAATGGTCTGGATGCGCCCAAAATGGCGACAAAGGCTGGCGCTTCAACAAACGCCGCTACGACGGCAAAGCTAGCCGCAAGAAGCGTTAGGACGCCCGCAGTGGCGTGAGCCAAAACGGCGTTACCACGTGACTCTCGACAGCCAATTGCGATGCGCCCAATAAAACAAATAAGTTCCGGTAACGAAGAGAGCGCGAGGCCTCGCAGTCGCACCAACAGCGTGATTTCTAGAAGGTTCGGAAATCTTGCGAGCGTTAACACCCGGCTGTCAAAGTACCAACAAAGGGGTGCCCCGGATGACGAGAAATACTGCGCTTGAGGCCAAATATGTGCAAAATCATTATTATGGAATTAGGCGATGAAGCCAAATAAGTAACTTTTTTTTTTTTTTTTAATTAGGATTACCAGTTCAACATTTTACAATGTTATGCATGGTTTTTATAACATAGATAAATATTTATTGTCAAGTAGAAATTAGTGCGGAGGAAAATGATTCCTCTAATTTTGACGGTTTTTATTCACTGTCACTTTCTTCTGAGTTCGAAATTAAATCTTGAGGTAGTCGTCTTTTGAGCCTAATGTGAATGTTCTTGCGGCCGAGTTGTTGAAGGATATTGTTGTCGTTGTTGTGCAGATTGTTCAAAAATTTTCTTGTCGTTTTTTTGATAAATTGCTCTATCGTGTCAATTCCAAGCTCATTGTGAATTTGATGATTGCGCACGAACCATGGCGCATCGACAGCCATACGGAGTACCTTGTTCTGCAAAACTTGGACTTTTTTAATATTTGTTTTGGAAGTAGTACTCCACACAGGGCATGCGTATGTCAATATTGGCCTTAGAAGTGCTTTGTATAGCAACACGGTGCATTCCAGGCGGAGTGGTGTTTTCCTATTCATAAGCGGGTACAGCTGTTTCAAACGGGCATAGCCTAGGTTGAGTTTATGGTTTACATGCGAGCTCCACGTTAAACGAGTGTCCAAATAAACTCCTAGATATTTAATTGCGTCGGTTTGTGTTTCCAATCAATTTCAGTTCCAAGCATTTTTACGTTTTGGTGATTTGGAATGCGTTTGAGCGTGAATATTTTAGTTGCGCATTTATTGGGGTTTAATGATATGCACCATTTGTTAAGCCAGCTGCCTAGGGTGTCCGCGGCCAGTTGAAGTTGGTAGATGGCGGTGTGGAGATCTGCGTGCTGTGTGATTATGACGGTGTCATCGGCGATAAAGCTATTTCACTTAAGTGTAGAATGGGAATGTCGTGGACAAATATATTAAACAGCGTTGGCCCGAGCACGCTGCCTTGAGGAACTCCTGCGTGTATGTTTTTTGTAGACGATAAGGAGGCGTTGACGCGGACTGCGAATGTTCTGTTGTCTAAGAACGAAAAGATAATTGCCAGCAGATAATGTGGCAAGTCAGTCTGCAGCATTTTATATTTAAGCCCTTCTAGCCAAACCTTATCGAATGCTTTGGTAATGTCTAGAAATGCTGCTACCGTGAATTGTTTGTTTTCATATCCCCTTTCCAGTATTTCTGCGATTCCTTGTAGTTGCTGAACAGTTGAGTGCCCTTTTCTGAATCCAAACTGAACTGAAGGGATTATTTGAATTCCATCTAGTGAATCATTGAGCCGATTTGAAATTACTCTTTCAAATAGTTTTGAAAGAACGGGTAATAGACTTATAGGGCGGTAACTGTTGCAATCGCTTTTGTTTTTTCCGTGCTTAAGGAACATAAGGATGTGTGCGAATTTCCATGCGCTAGGAAAATATCCTTTTCTCATACAGGAATTAAAAAGGGTGGCTAAGTAAGCTAATGCTTTTTTAGTAAGGTTTTTAAGGACAACATTGGGAATCAAATCGTGACCAGGTGCCTTTTTTAGGGGTAGGAGTTTGATATAGTTTGCAAGTTCGTGTGGTGTCGTGGGTTGGTCAAAATCGTCGACTATTGGTAGATGCGTTTCTACATAGGTCTTAATGATACGAGAGAATGGTCTGTTTTCATCTGAGATAGCTGGTGTGAAACTGTTCTCAAGGTGCTCCGCAAATAGATTGCATTTGTCTTCTTTGGAGCTAAAGTTGGCATTTTCTGTAGTTAGTGTAGGAATAGTTTCGAATTGTCGTGTTATGTACTTCGTCGCTTTCCAAAGTTGTGCACTGCTTGGTTCTATACTTTCAACATGTTTTTTATAGTTATATAGTCTGTATTTGTCAATTTCTTTCCTGATTTGGTGAGATATGTTATTTAGCTGGTTCTTTAGAGTCGGTGCTTTCGTTCTATGCCGTTCTCTCCTGATCTTGCTCTTTTGTTTGATCATTTCAAGAATGTAAGCTGGTGGGATGTTATGGTTAACATGTCTCTTTGGGAAACGGATAGGTTTACTTGATAGTTGAACTGCTTCAGTAATATTTGTTGTAAGGGCTTCGATGCTTGCGTCAATATCCTTTTCATATATAAGGTGGCTTGGGTTCACAAGTCGTGTGTCCAGATTCTCTTGAAATGCTTCCCAATCAATATATCCTTTAATAAGTTTTGGAAAACAAGGGATATATAGAGGAGTAGTACTGAAGGTAATTAATACTGGAAGGTGATCCGAGTCGAGTTCAGGGATTACTTTTTGTTGGATGGGCAGATGGAAGTTCTTGGCTACAATAAGATCGAGAATGTCAGGTTGGTGATCTAATCTGTAAGGATAATATGTAGATTCTGTTGGTGCTATAACTTGTAGCTGATGTTTTACTACAATGTTATGTAATTTCGTTCCGCTGGGATTATTTGTGCGGCATCCCAGAAGGTGTTTTTACTGTTCAGATCTCCAATAATTAGTGACGGTAGCGACGGGTGAGATGAGTTGATGACGTCAGTTTCCGTGAGCGTTTTATTGGGTTGCTTATAAGCTGCTGTTATTAACATTTGGTTATTGCTAGTTGTTTTGATGATCACTGAAACTGTTTCTAGGTTGACCGCCTGTGAAGTAATGGGTGTATCGAACTGAAGGTATCGCTTGATAATAATTGCTACTCCTCCCAAAGCAGTTTGTGCTGGTCTGTCATTACGAAATATATAATATCCGCTAATTTTAAAAGTTTCTCCCTCCGATAGGTGGGTCTCGGTCACACAAGCAATGTCAACATTGTATCTTGCTAAGAATGATATGAAGACCGATCTTTGAGATTTGATTCCATTCGCGTTCCAATTGAGGATTGTTAAATTTTGAAGGCTTTTGAGTGAGTTATCCATTGAAAAAACTAGGCAGAATGTGTTTTGTTATAAACGATTTGATTTGGGATAAGTGGGGTATTATTAATTGCTGGATAAATTGCATTATGGTTTCTAGGAGGGAAGAGTGTGGAGATTGGGAATCGGTATTGTTTGGTTGGCTGCCGAGTTGATGTGAGTTCGATTGTGCCGCTTGGCTGTAGGAGATGCTGTTCGGTGTATTTGATAAGGGGCTGAACTCTCTGGGGGTTACTCTTGTGTTTCGGATTGGAGTGCGCTGTTTTAAAAGTTCTTGATGATGGGGACATCCTCTGTAGCTTGCTGGGTGGGCTCCACCGCAGTTAACGCAGTGGGGGGATCATCTTGCTTCTTATTACAGGCATTAGGGGCGTGTTCGTTGTTACATTTGACACAACGTGGTTTAGCAGAGCAGTAGTTCTTGGTATGCCCATATTTTTGGCACCTATGGCACTGAGGAATATTAGTGATTTTTTCTTGCTTCGACTGTGACTATTGAGTGGAATATAGTTTTTAAATTGTAAATCTCTCGGCCGGCTTCATTTGCAGGTAATATGACTGCACATATGGGGATTGGTTTTTTGACATTATTTAGTAAGCGGGTCACGGTTGTTACAGGCAGTTTCTTTGCTAAGAGTTCCTCTTTGATTTCGGCGTCCGTGAGTGATATTGGCACGTTTTTAATAACTACCGATAGATGTTTTTCATTGGGATTTTGAAACGTATGAAATTCCACGGAGTTGTTCAAATAGAATTTAGTCAATTTACGGAAGTCATCGCAATTAGTAAGGTTTATTTTGAGGTACTTACTGCTATAAGATGTAGTGAATTCTCTTTCTTCGGTAATTAGCTTAATATCGTTAATAATTTCCTGGTGGTTATTGGCATTGTGAATAAATATTGGTGGGATTTTAGCTTTGCTAGTTACTGGGTTGCTGTCTGGATTTGGTGTTTTTGATTCACTGGTACTCGTCTCCTGTGTTGATAGTGGGAAATACGGGTTGGTTTTGATTAGTTCTTCAGCGTTCCAAGTATATCTTTTTACTACATCGTTGACAGGTGGTGATAAGTGATCGGAATTTCGCTTATTGTTAGCACTGGACTGATCCATTGTCAATAATTTATTGTTTATTTACCCAGCCCCGACGGGCCGAGTTTTTGAACTTCCGGTAGCTAATCGCTAATGTACACTTCGATTTCACTGGTTTAAAACGAATGTATCTTGTTAATACCACGAATTTATCGGATAGCGCCCAGCCAGATGAGTGCATGCACTGATAACGCGCGTTGCACGAAATACATCCACTCGCTTCGAAATTGTCCGCCGGACTTAAATATAATAAGTAACTAAAAGGGTTTAACATACGGGCACGCCGCCCTAAAGCCTAGGTGGCTAATTAAAATACAAAATGACCTAACAGGATCTCGGTAATGGTAAGAGATGCAAATTTGGTTAAATGGAAAGAAAGTTGCGCAATTAAAAGACTAAAAAAATTACGTTTAGAAATTCTTGATATGATTTTTCGTTTTTGAATTATCTAAAAAAAAAAACGAATTTTTGGATTTTCTTTTAAATTTTTTTCTGGCGTTAATATTAAT
Source organism: Agriotes lineatus (assembly GCA_940337035.1). Taxonomy (NCBI): domain Eukaryota; kingdom Metazoa; phylum Arthropoda; class Insecta; order Coleoptera; family Elateridae; genus Agriotes; species Agriotes lineatus. Next base: position 63,323 of record CALNHX010005997.1, on the reverse strand, counting down.
GTTAGAGCGAAACTGATTAAACTTCTTTGTAGCAACTTTTAGTGGACTTAATGATTACGTTATAAATTTTTTTGTGCCACATATTATGGTTTAATTACGTTTCGAGCTTTTTTCTGATCATTATCAGAATATTTTTTAGATACGGACCTGCATTTTTCATAACTTTGTAAAAATAAATTCATACAGTAAGTTAGGCCTTTTTACATGCCGTTAAAATATTAAAATGCACATCATAATGTCAAAATTCTGATACATTAATTTAATAACCAACCAATAACTATTAACAATAAACAAAAAAGAAATGAACAAAAGATAGACAGAACGAATAACAAAACGAACATCGAAACCATTTAATAGGTATTAAATTTACAGAAGGTATTCAAAAAGGTTGCCATCATTCTCTATGCATAAATAACATTTAACTGTAGAATCTAAAACATTATTCAGCAATACTGGCGTTATACTTTGAAAGTCTTTAAGAACCAATCTTCTAAGTTCTTCTTTTATTTCAAAACGTTAAATACCTATTACATTGTTTTAAGACTCGTTTTCTCATTCTTTCTGCCTATCTTTTGTTCATTTCTTTTTGGTTTATTGTTAATAGTTATTGGTTGGTTATTAAATTAATGTATCAGAATTATGACATTATGATGTGCATTTTAATATTTTAACGGCATGTAAAAAGGCCTAACTTACTGTATGAACTTATTTTTACAAAATTATAGGAAATGCAGGTCCGTATCTAAAAAATTTTCTAATGATGATCAGAAAAAAGCTCGAAACGTAATTAAACCATAATATGTGGTACATTGTTGAATTTAGAGTAACAAGGGCTTTGCAAATTTCGCATCGAAAAACCAGGACCGTATTTAAAAAAATGAAGTTGATAATGGTTTCTCGAAGACGAAACGTCGGATAAAAAAATTAATAACGTAATCATTAAGTCCACTAAAAGTTGTTATAAAAAAGTTTAATCAGTTTTGCTCTAACTTTAATATTAACGCCAGAAAAAAATAAAAAATAAAATCCAAAAATTCGGTTTTTTTAGATAATTCAAAAACGAAAAATCATATCAAGGATTTCTAGACGTCATTTTTTTAGTCCTTTAATTGCGCAACTTTCTTCCCATTTAACCAAACTTGTATCTCCTACCGTTACCGAGATCCCCATACTGGCCCTCCTTATCTTGGACACACTGTATACACTATTAGGCTATACATTTTTCAATAAATTGAATCACAACGCAGAATACGTCTGATACGCGGAACGCGTGATAGTTCGTCGCGAAACAAGCATAGGGCGTCCTTCTCGAACCCACGCCTGAATTTTAACTCGCTTGAAAATCAACGCTGCTAACAACGCCCAGACGGACAGCTGCATGAAACGGTATTCCTAGGGGTGCCCAAAATATGACAAATTAGGAACAATGATACCACGGGTATACAAAATTATTATGCGATGAACTATGTCTAAAATTGACTTGAAATACAGCTAAGACTGCTCTGAAGGCTTACGTAGTTGATCGAATTACTAAAAAAACAAAATGGCCCGACAAAATGTTTTGGATTATGTAAGAAGGGTATTTATCAAAATCTACGTGGTGTTTTCAAGAAGTGAAATATTAAATAGCAAAGAAGAGAAGTAATGGAGTAACTACAGAAGAGAATTGGAATTGGTAAACTTAATGGATACAAGCATGGTTAATTACAAGTGATTAATTGAAGAGTTATATTAAAATAGTTTTATTGGAACGAATACAGTTGACAAGCAAAATAAATAAAAAGGTGTTTACATTAATATAAGTTTTGCTGAGTAGAAAGTTTATAGGAGTGCCGGTGAAGCGAGAGGATCCATTCCGGAAGGTAGTATCAGAGACAGGAGCATATCTGGGATTGTTTTGTTGGCTGTTTGCTGACAAGGATTTTGAGTTTTGGAGTATTGGACGAAGCTTGACACTGGTGATCTGTACGTGATAGCTGCATTGCAAGAAGCTGCTGGCAGGAGTCGATTGTGGCTAAAGGATAGGTTGCAGTCTTGAACATTTTGGAAGTGCAATATACAAGGTGGGTAATTCTTAGTTTATACCAACTATAAAGCATATAAATACATTTTAAAAAAATCAATGAATTAAGAAACAATAACTTACCGTATTATAGAAAGTTATAACGTACAATTCTAAGAATTAGGCATTTGTCATTGAAATCTGAGAATTGCTGTTGACATATAGTTGACATTAGAAGTGACATTCGATTTGAATGAATAGTTTTTAAAAATACTTCAAAATAATTTTTTCAGAACAATGTAACTAGATAATTGAACCCAAACCCCTGAAAGAGTCTCACCTTAATATTTGAAAGTTTGCAGATTGAAAAGTCAATTTAAATAGTGTAGCCAGTACATAATAAGTGTCGCTCAACCGTGGGGCAAATTATGATTATTAACAGTTATCTACGTCATAATTAATAACGCCGACAACGTGTGGCTTATTGTAGTTGAGAAGCGTGAGGCTTGTGGAAGTAAAAACAACTAAGCGTGTCAGATTTGATTCCTTTTAAAATTAGTAAAAATATAATAAGACTAGACAAGCAATAATAAATTCAATAAAGCTGATAATAAAGGGTTTATTGTTGAAAATTGTTGAACAAAATACATAGATTTACGCCACAATAAAAGGTTTTAATAAAAGTAAATACATACTGAGAATTTATAATAAAATGGCAGACGGAACAATAACTAAAGAGCATGTTACAATATCAAACTGATTTAACGACACTCACGGATGAGTGAGTGCCAAACACTGAAACAAGCCCGAGAAACGACCACACTTACCCTGGAAATCATATGAAATATGCTAAAGGCCGCTGCTCGAATACGTTCAGGGAAATGGGCGTGGTCCTAAAACGGTAGGCCACAGGGCAAGCGTGTCGGTATGTATAGGATGTCACAAAATAAAAAGGCACCACAAAATTCGATGGGGGTCAACTCACGCTTAACTGAATCTTGAAAGCCAAACGGGGCAAAAATACTCAAATACTGACTCTGGGGAACAATAGCGTAGCGACTGCGCGTCGACCTACCTACAACACTCAGGAACCGTTCGCCATGCCTCACCTTACATCGAGCTTGACATAGAGACGGGATCACCCAGTAAATAAACATGCACACGTACCAGGGATAAATCATACGACAAATGTAATATTAGGCCAAAACCCTGGCCGACAGTTACAATAGGGCTGAAATGATCGGCTCACATAATATTACACGCAAAGTGGTATAAAATGCTTACCCTAAAAAGACTAAATAAAAATCCAGCTGGGAGCGCCTTATCTAACATCAGCACTTAGATAAGAACAGGTGAATTCAAGAATGCGCGCCCAATGCTTCAGTTAAATACTGTTAGCCAATAGATTTAGTTAAGTTCGTAAAAGTGAATTGCAGAAATGAACGGACTATACTTTGGTCAAATGCTCTGAGCTCATATACTTTATTTAGTACACATAGGTAAAATGCAACAGTGGGCGCACCATGCTTGGGTTAACTACAGTTAGCGGATCTATTTGATTAAGTTCGGTCAAGTCAAATGCAAAACTGAACGCAGAGTGCTTTGGTCAAACGTGATTCAGCAAACATTTTTAACTAATTCCCCACAAGTGAAATGTAGGAATGAACACACAATGCGGCGATTAAATGTAATTTAGCGGGCTTGCTTAATTAGTTGTACGCGAATGAAATGTCAGAATGAACACAGTGTGGCCATCAAATGTAATTTAGCGGCTCGTTTAATTAGTTGCACACCAATGAAATGTCAGAATGAACACACAGTGCGGCGATAAAATGTAATTTAACGGGGGTGCTTAATTAGTTGTACGCCAATGAAATGGCAGAATAAACACACAGTGTGGCTGGCAAATGTAATTTAGTGGCGTGTTTAATTAGTTGCGCACAAATGAGATGCAGAAATCCCTTGTTTTAAATGGCTCGGCCTTGGTGCGGGAATGTTAATTGCTACAAGCGGCGGCGACATGTCACCACTGCTGTCATTGGGTTTGGGCAGGTGAAACTCGAAAACGTCCAGCAAATTCCCCTTGTATTTATTCGGGCACGGCGGTGTAACGCCACTCGGCGACCACCCACCTAAGGAGCCGCTGATTTAGGCTGCTCGCAAGAAGAATCCCGTCTCAACCACGAATATATAAGCCAAACAAGCTTGCGAAAAAAACTGTACGAGCGACCACGGCAAATTTAGGACCTCCACACAACCCCAGAAAACACACAGTCACTCACTCCGCTTGTCGGGCACCGTCTGCTTCAAAGAAGACCACCAGGAAGCTGTAACAACACGGCATATCGGACGCCTCCACGCCGTAGCGTAAAGGTGCCCTAAAAATCGACGCCAGCCAAGCTCTGTCACGCGAGCAAATGTGTCCAATCAGAACGCAGGCCTCGTCAGGCCCGACAACGGGTCATCGATAGACAGCGACAGAGGTAGAAATGATCCTGCTTGCTCTCATGGGCATAATGAATAACTTGAAAATAAACATTCTTACAACCGATGGGGTAAACAGCTGCACGAACACCGATGCAAAGATTGGCGCGGTACGCTAAACCTTTAAACAAAACCAAAAGCCACGCGCGTGTCTGATTTTTTGTTTGATGCGAAAAACTGAAGCGTTATGCGATAAACTACGACTGAAATGGCCCCGATATACAAGCAGGCTTGCCAACTCTGTCCCAAAACTATACGAGATGGTTATGTAGCTATAGAAATGGCAGAGAAATAAAATGGCCTGACAAGCAGTTTAAAAAGTTAAAAGAAATATGTTAAAAATGCAAGAAAATATACGTGAAATAATGGAGGAAAGTAGAAAGGAGGTTAAGAAAATGTATAAAGATTTGATAGAGTCAATTAAGAAAAATACAGAGGAAATTAAGAAATATACAGAGGAAATTAAGAAAAATAGAGAGAAAAGATGTAAAAGATGGCAGAAGAAAGCTGAGGAAAGAGAGAACAGGTTAAAGAGAGAGACTGAGAAGAAGGAAAACAAGTTAAAGACGGAGCCTATGCAGACAAATAATCTTGTAGATGAGAAAGACGATTCTTCGGAAAATAATACAAAGGTAAAACAGAGTGAAGTAGTCAGTAATAAAGAATTAAATGTGGTAACAGGAGGTGTACTGAATAATATTGCGAGGAACAAGAATAACAAATACTTAAGAAGAAATAACAGATTTCATAAAGTAAGTAGAATTACAGGACGCAGAAAGATCATAAACAAACAGAAGAAGAAGAAGACACAGAATAAAACAGTTAAACGAAGACTAAAGGAGGAAGCACAGAAACAAAAAGAAAATGTTAAACGAAAGGAAGTAGCGAAGCTTGAAGCTGAACTAAGAAAATTAAAATAAGCAGCTAAAGAAGTTGAAGATGTTAAGAAGGCCAATGAAGTTAATTTCAAATAAATCTTAATTTTAAAATTTTATTTAAGACCATCGCGGATTTTAACACTTTAGAATAATGGAAAATTTTACTTGAAGAAGAGGAGGAAAATAATCAAATTGCAACTTTACCATTTATAAAAGTTAATTTAAATAATAACGAATATCTAGCATTAATAGATAGTAGAAACCATTGCACCAGCATTATTGTACGAAGACATAACACCAGCACTATTGTACAAAATGGCTTTATTAATACAGGAAGAAATCATTTTAAAGAACTTAGATCTTTTACATAAGAACATAGTTAAAGTTAATAAAATTGTTACGGTCTTAAACGTTCTTTACAACACCGCACCAGCTCATACAACAACCAAACGGCCGGCGCGGGCGATAATTGACAAAATCGGGACGAAAGGTTTTCCTAGGCCGCTACCCATGCCGCAACAAGACAGGCCGGCTAAGCAATCAGTGGAGCTAGGGCGGGTTCTTTACAAGATCACCTAAGGGCAACGGCCAGAGGGGCGGTACATAACGGTAAAAATAAATAGGGGACACCAAGCCTGTCTTAACCCGAATAACCGGGCCTGGGCGGTTAGACGGAACGAAGAGTACACTGGGCACTACTTCATGAAAGTACTCGAGGGGTATCGAGCTCAGATTACAAATTCGATAAATAGATACTTGGGTTACTCATTCGGGTCTGTAAGGCCACTGCGGGGGGGGGGGGGGGGGCGCTGTCAAACCTACCTGCACACTCCAACGCTCAAATTCCGTCGTACATCGATCTTGACACTAGCTGTTAAATCTGGAAAGAGCATGCAGAAGTCATATTCAATAATAAACCTCGTAATCACATAGGCATCTATTGACTGAAGGATACAGCACAAACCCCTCAGGGCAACGATTACGTCGCCTTGATTACACGCAGGGCTTAGCCTAATGCCCCCAGCTGGAGATAGCGCGCTAATACTAACGCACACATAATTAACAATGGCCAATGCCAATAGAGTAGGCTCAGGTAATCCGTTAAACGATCTGCCGAAAGTTACTGACTCAACGTGTATACTACAGAGGGTCGAGACCCATTACTTTACTGCGACAGTATCGCGGGGTGAAGCCAAGCACAGAATAAATGGTTAATTATCGGTAAGGTGCCCAAAGCACAAAGATTGGCAGAAAAATATATCGCTTAACTATTCGTACTCAAAGCAAAAGTTCAAATATTACAAACACAAACGGTCGGGGCGCATAGATTTTTCACACAGAGATAGTTCATTGCCGGTTAGGTACAAGCTAAATTTGATTGCAAGTAAACAACGATCAAAGTCCTTCGTTCACCAACGAAACTTCGCGTAATTACGTCACGCACTGAACAGCTGACTGATTTCGCATACGGATGATCGATACGCCGTTATTCACAAAATCAATCTCCCTTGATAAATTGCCGCGCCCAGAGCACTATTTAATTTACTTCTATAAGGATGGTAGAAATACATGGATTTACAGCCAGTTCTAATGCAAATTTGGGTCAACCACCGAACAAGCGTTAGCGGTGATTCACAGACGGGCACAACGTCGTGCTTTACAACAATGCCGGCCCAATTATCAGCAACATGCCCAGCGATTGATTAAACGCCCACTGGCGATCCGAAATGCGTCAATTCAGTTAGTGAAAATGATAAAAGATGGAGTAATTGAATCTTTAAAAAGTAATTTTATCAATCCTTTGGTAGTAGTTAAGAAACGTGTTGGTTCGCTTTGTTTATGTTTAGATGCACGCAGAAGCAATCAAATAACAAAACCACAAAATGAATCTCCACAAACGATTGACGGATTGTTAAGATTCTTACAAAGTTAGATTTAAAGAATTCGTTTTGGCTTATTCCATTGCATAAAGAATAAAGGTAGTATACAGGTTTCAGTATTGACGGGGAAATTTTTCAATTTAAAGTGGTGATATTTGGTCTTTCAACATCATGTGCTGCACTTGTTAGAGCAATGCAGACGATTTTAAATCAATTTGAAGTTTTTGTGTGCATTATATTGATGATATCTTATCGTTTTTTGAAAACGAGCAACAACATTTAAAGCATTTGGAAATTGTAATAGAAATATTAAATAGAAATTGAATCTATCAAAATGTGAATTTATGCAAGAAAATGTAACATATTTAGAATATGAAATAAGTAAGAATGAAATCACCATAAATGAAAAACGTCTTGAGGAAATTAAGAATTTACCACGTCCGAAGAATTTAAAGAAATTAAGAGGTTTATTAGGTGTTTTCAATTATTATAAAAGGTTTATAAATAACTACTCAGAGTTGATGTTACCTTTGGTACAATTATTAAGGAAAGGTGTTAAATGGATATGGAACGAAGAACGAGAAAAAACATTGAATACTATCAAACAGAGGTTTCATGAAGGGTTATTATTAAAATACCCGAACTTTAAAGGAAAGTTTGTACTTCGTACGGATGCTTCCGATCAAGCAACTGCAGCTGAGTTAATACAAATACAAGAAGGGATAGAGGTACCAATATGTTTTATTTCAAGGATACCAAAAGGTTACGAAATTAAACACACCATAGCTGAGAAAGAAATGTTGGCGATCATATTTGCAATTAATAGACTTAAATTTTATTTAACTGGAAACAAATTTAACACTGAAACAGATAATTCAGCGATTTCTTTCCTGAAAAATAAAACTTTTCATAATGATAGGTTATACAAGAAGATTAAATGTAGTTGCAGAGTTCTTAAGTAGAACAGATTTACCAAACCATGAAAAGTCAAAACAAATCTTAATAGGAATTGAGAAAATTTATGAAGAAGGAAGGATTTCAAGACAAGAAATTTTAAATAAGCAGACGTTAGAAAAAAATCAAGAATTAAGAAATTTAGTATTGCAATGTCAAGCAAATAATTATAAAGGTTATCAAATTAAAGAGAACCTGTTAGTAAATGTTATTGAATACAAAGAATTGACGGTTTTAAGTAGGGAAGGCATGTTGGAAGTTGTTGAGAAAATACATACAATATTTGGACATTGTGGGACAAGAAAAGCTTGGTTAATGTTTCGTGAATGTTTTTACAGGAAAAACGACATAAAATTAATTAAACAATTAATACAAACTTGCCAAATTTTTCAGTTTGCGAAGGAAAAGAATTTTAAAAATCAGAATATTGTTAAAAGTATTAGAGTAGACGAACCGATGGAACTGATAGCTATTGATTACTTAGGGAATTTAGTTACAGGACAGTATGGGTACAAGCATATTCAGATTATGGTAGATGCGTTTACGAAATTTATAAAATTATATCCAGCAAAAAGCAGTAATACAATAGCTATTTATGCAACAAGTGCTAAAAGTTGATGTTTATGCACGAGCCATGAAAATTATGAAACGAAGCTGAAGGCTGAGTTCCATAACATGTCGGGTGCAATAACACCTTTAGCACGTGTTTGCATACAATATTTTTTCTATGAGCTTAAATTTTCTGTTATTAATCCATAAATGTCGATTTAACAAAGGTTTGCATTTATGACAGTTATAATAAAGAGATGTCCTTGACGGGCAGGTGAATGTTTGTGGAGCCAGTACTGTCAAAGTCAGTTATCAAAGGTAATTAGAATAGTACACATCTGACGTTATTCATTACATTATTTAAAAAACACTTTACGTCTAACGCAAGAAGTAACTATAATAACTTTACAACCTCTTTCCAGTTCGAAATTATAGTTTTATAACATTACTTCACCTTATAACACATGTGCTAAAAGTAAACAGCTGATCTCATTTTAAACACGCTAAATTATAAACCGTCACGTTTAGTGAAAAACTCTAACGCTAAAGGGCTTACTTTTAGTGGTGGTCGTAGAAAATACATGTTATTAAATCAACTTAACATTTTCAAGAACAAGTAGGTAAACGAAGAGAAGAATATTGGCAGACTATGCAACATATTTCAGAAATGCAAGATTAATTTGGATAGGAAAGGAATAAAGATTTGTTTTTGTAGTATAAGTCATTCTCAAAGTAATATTGCAGAAATATACATTAAAGAGGTGATCAAGTATTTAAGAATAGTAACACATAAAAATTATAATAGATGGGTACAATATTTGCCAGAAGTGGAAAGTTTTATAAATAATGTTACGAATACAACAACGAAGATTAGTCCAATTACTTTGTATAACCCTTAAGTACTAACGTTGCGTCTGAGAGACGGAAATGTTCGAAGCGCGTGTTATATTTCCCCCTCCAGTTAAGATTTATGGTTGATCCTTCATCTAATTTCAAACTACCTAAAAATAACTCAGTTTTTAAAATTTCGCTGCTGTGGGATGTTTTGTGGGGAAGTTATTTGTACCGGGTGGCCATAAATATCTGAGATCCCGGTAGCCATGGAATTAGCTACTTATAAATGTTGGTTAGCATTATATTTCAATTACGATAAGTATTGGTACCTATGTAATGTAATAAAATGCAATAAGAGGAGGGGAATGTGCCCTGCATTCTGCAGTTTAGCCTACGACTCGATTATAAAAATCTCCTGTTCTACCTCCATTACTTATTGCAATCTGAACTAATTTTTGACAGATAGGAATTTTAGTTGTGATGACATTAATGACATTTAGTTTAGTTGGATTCCTCACTTTAATAAAGCGGTGTTGATTCCAAAGGTGATGTGATATCAGATATTTATGGCCACCCGGTATTTAAAAATAAATTCCGTCTCAGAGACGTCACGTTAGTTTGCACGCTACTATTTTTGCATGATAGATCAAAAACCAACTTGCTCAAATACGGTTAGATCAACAGACAGTTGCTTGAGCAGCAAGTGTTCCAGTAGTATAATGAATTAGACAGTGAGGACAGTAACGGAGAACCTAATATTGATGAAAATTCTGCTATACTTAGTAACCCTAATGTGTTCATTTTGCACTAATGCTGTATAGTTTTAGGGTGGTGTGAAATCTTATACGTATTTTTTTTCTCACTTTTTTTTAGTTAAGTTGTGCTAGAATACCACTGTCTGTTGAAATATGTTTGCTGATAATAAAAAAAAATATTGAAAATTGTATTTTTCTGTAATTACCTAAAAATTTAAACACGGTCTCCTATTTGACTCTGTAAATGCTAATATTTTTATGAATTTATATTTTTTATGTAATTAAAATATGCTTGATACTTTATGTTTAAAAAAAAATTAGTAATAAATTCATAAATAACTATATGCCCGTGTCTGAGACGTAATGTTAGTACTAATGCACCACAACAGACACGTTAGTACTTGAAGGATAAACAAGTAATACCAGCTAGACCTTGGAGAAAAGAACAGAGTAATCATAACTCTATAATAAAGCAGAACAATTCCCAATGTCAAACATGTATGCGCGTGGTCTATGTGTAGTTACGATTGTGGGCGTGGTCTTGATATTTTCTAAGAGCCAGTAATATGGAAGGAGAGAACAATTAATGCTCTTTTTAGGGCCTACACACATTTTTTACATTACACAGGAATGTTTGTACTATGTACACATAAATATTAAATCTGCAAATAACCTAAATTCGGAGCTTTGTACAAAAATATGGTTATAAACTTTTTGCAAGTGGACTTTACTACCTCTAGGAAGAACGGTGGTTACAATAATGGCGTCCGTTCTACCAAAAAGAATAAAAGTAATAATTACTGTTGTGTGTTGCAGTGTAAAAATTATTGCACGGACAATGTTCCTATGCACGGTTCTTCGCGCAATAATAAAAATTTGTGCAAAACATGGGAAATACGTCTAAAAATAGGGAAACCCGTGTCGGCCCATATGAAAGTTTGCAGTAAGCATTTTGTGAAGGAAGATTTTATATTACCCGGTAAGTAGGTCTTGCCAGTTTGTATTTTCACTGGCTTGAAATAATCATAAATATGCTGCCTTAAAGATACATGTTAATTAAGCAAGTGCCACTTGATGTTAAACATCTTCAGCTTACTCCATTATTTTCATAATTTAGGAGTTTCAATATGATTGTTTACTTGTAGATTATGTCAACAAGCGCAGATGCCTGAAAAATTTGCCCCGTGGAAGTGTCGACAAACCGCCATCATTTAAAACGGTCCAAAGCAAACAGGCGCGTTTGAATAGGCTCCAAAAGAGGAAAACGGAGCAACTCACAAATCGTGTTACTACTGTTACCACAAAACACAGGCCCGTCAAGCACCGGACAACCTGAGATGGAAGCAGCTAATGCTCTGTTAGAGTTGCACAATATGCAGAGTGGCAGTAATAAACTGCATGAAGACAAAGCGAAGCAAGTGAAAACATTTGTAGATAGGTAAGTGGTTGAAGTTTGACATTGCCGATATTATAAATAATGGATATAGGGTAAAATGTTGTAGAGGTATAAATAATTTAGTCCTTTTTATCGTAATTGTTGATGTGGTGTCGAAACTATCACTGTCGTCAACAAAGTTCTGCATTAGAAAGCAGGTTTTATTAACTACAATAAAAATTAAATTGGGGCTTACATTTAGATTTTTGGCAATTCTTTTTAATGTATTCAGTTTCAATATGATTGTTTACTTGTAGATTATGTCGACAAGCGCAGATGCCTGAAAAAAACTGCAATTCCTTCCCAAAATTTGCCCCTTTGAAGTGTCGACAAACCGCCATCATTTAAAACGGTCCAAAGCAAACAGGCGCATTTGAATAGGCTCTAAAATCGTTGATATTTTAACTTTCTCTTATGGCAAATAGTATTTAAACGTTTTCTAAGTCATGGAATTGCCATGTTTCGTACAATTTTAGGCAACCTCTATATAAAAATGTTTATTGCAAGCAAAATAGTAATTGTTTTATTGAATTAAAAGTGTCACTTTGTTTGACAAGCAATTATTTTAATTATATATTAACTCAAAAATTGCAAGTCAAACCGAGCCACTTTTAATCCAAATAATGCATACTATTTTTTGTGCAACCTAGAAAAGTTAAAATTCAAAATTTTAGATTGCTTTTGACGTTACTCCTTTAAAAACCATTATGACAAGTGCATCCATGGACGACCAGTTAGACCTTAATTTTAGTTCATAGGAAATATAGGCTATTTATGTTACAAGTATGAAGTTAAGGACTTCTTTTGGGTGAACCGCAGTGTACGGTAATGCGAGCGATGTACATAAAGAAGGCCAACCGTAATGAAACATTGGAATTGTATATATATATATTTATTTTTATAATTAATAATAAAATAATAAGTACATTTTATTGTTACTCTTTTCTCACTTGGGTGTTATCCTGTAATAAAATAATTTTTAGGTAATTTAATACCAGTAGAATTGTTCTGCAAATTGAGAAATAAGATTGAGATGACAAATTGCAATAAAATTGGGAATTAATTAAATTGCTCAATTTATTTAAAGTAGTGATATTTAATAAAACATTATTTTTAATATTAAGAACTAAAGTAAATACTTACAATTAAGAAAGGTTTTTGAATATGTACTTTGTAAATGCGATTATATTAATTATCGTTATGAGGCGGCAGTATTATAGTACCTTTGAAAGAGGTTTTAGTAAAGTTTTCGAAAATTAATTAATTTGGAAGGATTCCAGAAAATCAGACTGATTTACAGTTATCAATTGAAAAAAAAATGCAATAATACTAGCAGTCTTTTTTAAATCTCGTGGGTAGAATATGTTCAGGAAATTTATTGACAAATATAAATGTGTAATAACATTAGTTAAGCCAATTAGGTATTTTTTTGTAGAAAAAGTAAGTAATATGATGGACATTTTACTTACCATGTTGATTCACACACCACTTATAAGAACAAGACACCAAGCTAAATAAACAATATACCAAGACAAAATTACAAGAGCGACTGAACACCAAGAACTTTAAGCAATAATGTTGCTGATATCAGGTAGTTTTACAGGTGGGGTTGATTACCTGAGTTTTTGGAATAGGAAGTAGACACTTAAATACGTTTACAAATTATCCATCATAACTAAAGCTGATATTATATGGCAAATGCATATTTTGTATAATTGATAAACCGGATAAACTTTTCGCATATGTATACTAATTATGTGAAAACAAATTGTTTAAGCCAAGTTTCACTTTGCATATTTTTCATATTTATACGTTTTTGAGCATACTTTCTGGATTTTGCATATTTGGTTATATTTAGCAATAATTTGTAATGTATGAACTTTTAAAGATTTTTTTGTTAAATTTACTATTTCATGAAATTTATTAATTAAATGTTTGTGTGCAATTGAGATATATACTTTCACTTTCTGCCGCTGGAGTGCAGTGCGCATATCGAAATAAGCAGAGGAAAGGGAGAGTCCCTATTAAAATCTTTGACTATATCAACATAGACTGCCAGATACCCCCACTTTTCCCATAGAAGCAATGTATAAAGAATCAGACAATATAGAATCCACTTCAAGAGTGTTGGGTGAATAATAGTCTGGCGGGGTTACGGGAAATCTAATTTTTATGTTGATTACGACCTGAAGTTGGCGTTGGCAGTCCATGTTTATATGGCCAAACGTTAAAACGAATGCCGTCTTTGAATAAATATTAGGGAATTAAATAAACTCATACAAAATAATTAAAATTTTTACATTATTTAGAATACTCCTACCTATTTTCAAAATAAAATGAGGAGCATATTATGTGCATATATTATAACTTTGGGTGCATATACTCAACAAAATATATGCATATATATGCGCATATTTTCGTACATTTGAGTGCATATAATTATCAGCTTTAATCATAACAATAAAACATAATATTTCCTTTATATTTGGGATATTCCAAAAGCAAATAAGTACTTATTTGTCCCTATTTTCAGAAAGTTGTAGGTTTGTCTAAATATAGTGCTTTTAGATATCAGCGAACGGAGGATATAAGATGGGGAATAAAGAAATAAAAATAGTGTGCTACGCCTAGTGATGTGGGCCGGGTAAATACCCAGTGGGTACGGTATTTATAAATGGGTATTTACCTGGGTATTTACCCCTGCCTCGGGTAAATACCTAAACACTGGGTATTTATCAAATGTGTAATATTTAGAAAGCTAAGCTAAACTTTTACTCACATCATAATGTTATCTTAATAAATAAACTACATATAAATGCACTGGAATATTTTATGTAAAATAACAATTTAAATGTAACATTGAATAAGCATTCACCCAGGTAAATTACTCATTTATCGGGAAAGAACATTGGCTGCCGAAGTTTGTGGAAATAAACAGTTAGACGCAATAAATTGTGCCTGTTAGAGATTACAAAAAACATTGTGACGGCTCTGACTCCATTTTTTAAAAATGAACATAACATTAATTTGAAGAAATAATCCTTATAATTATTAACATTAACATATACTGATAGACATATTACGAAACAATCTTAATAAGGCAAAAAATATCACAAAATAATATAAACAACGCTGTATACCGATGGGACCATAAGTATGCAACAGCAATAAGATAGCATGAGCAAAAACACATAATACTTGAATAAGAGATAACCGTAAAAAAAGTTATTTTAGTAGGCATATTTTGTTGACATATGCCATAATTAAAATGAACATCAAGTTTACTCAAATATTTGTTTGTATGTTCATCTCTTTCTTATTCAATCATTGAATTCTGTTTCTTCTTCATGCTATCTCATTGCTGTTGTATACAGGTTGCCTAAAATTATATGGAACATGGCAATTCCATGAGTTGGAAAAGATTCAAATACTAATTACCATAAGAGTAACCGAAATAGAAAATGCAATAATTACTTTGGTAGCTAGGCAACAAGTAGGTATAATAGCTACTTGTTGCCTAGCTACCAAAGTATTTATTGCATTTTCCATTTCGGTTACTCTTATGGTAATTAGTATTTGAATCTTTTCCAACTCATGGAATTGCCATGTTCCGTACAATTTTAGGCAAAACCTGTATAATTATGTCTCCATCTGTATTTTGGGCAGTAAATGTTCTCAGTTCAGCTATTTTCTTAAACATTTTTATAAAATTCGAATAGAGTACCTTCAGTTATGAATCAATTATACTCATTAGATAGATACATTAGATTATAATATTTGTAAATGAGTCTATAAATATCCGCTTAAATACCCATTTTGGGTATTTACCCGGATAAATACCCCAGGTATTTACCCCTAAAAATAAATACCCGGGTAATTTACATCACTAGCTACGCCGATGATGCCGTGCTCCTGGCAGAAAATGAAAATGACTTGCAACGACTATTGTTTAGGTTCAAAACAGCAGCGGAAGAATTTAACATGAGAGTATCAACAGAAAAAACAAAATCATTGACTATCTCGAAAGAACCTCTTCGATGTAACTTGGCCGTTGATAATAATATGATTGAACAAGTTATGAACTTTAACTACCTAGGTGTACACACATCTAGCATGAGAAACCTAAACGAGGAAGTTCGCAATCAAGCAATGAAAGCGGCTGCGATATCAGGCTACCTACGAGACGTGATATGGACAAATAAGCACATGTCGGTTGAAAGTAAAGTACAGATCTATAAAATCTGCGTCAGACCCATCTTAACTTATGCCGCCGAAACCCGAGCTAAAACAGCCAAGAAGAAGAAGAAGAAGAAGATATCAGCAAATTCCAGGAATTTAGTTTTTGGAAACTGTCCCAGTGACATTTCCACTAATTCAATTTACAGCATTGTAACAATAATTATTATCATTTAATACTGAACAGAAAAATCTGGTGTGATACACGCACACAACTTCCTTTTACAGTGATCTTATACTTAGTCAAAAATTTGATTTTAAATTTTTAAGCATTGGTCAAAAATTTTCAAAAATTACAAATTGTACAAAAACGGTGCAAAATAGAGCGTTAGGTGAAGTGACAAATTTTCTCTATAATTTTAAGCTGAATTCAAAAATGTAATAATATACCGGGTCTTCTATTTAAAATAGGAGTTAATAAAATTTTTTTAAAAAACAAAAGAAACCCATTTTAGAGGTGTTCAACTGGAAAATCACCTATCTCACATCAATACACATTAAAAATGTAATACAAATGAGAAGTTTGAAAAAAATCGTTAGAACCGTTTTTGAATAAATCCAAAAAAAACTGAAAAATTACAAGAGTAAACACCTACTTCCAGTTATGCGATTTTCTTCAAAAGCTTGCTGTCGCATCTACATATAGTCTGTTTTTTTGCTTTATGATTCAGAGCAGGCTTTGCATTTGCATTTTTGTAACAGTGTAGGTAGTTGGTGACAAAGAAAAAAACACTAGTTATGTCAAAAACCATTAGAACTGTCAATGTGTTAACTTATAAGCACTATTTTACTTAATAAGAGCTAAAATTACTGAACCATTGACATTAAATAAGGTATTGCTTAATTTTAAGTACGTGTATTTAAGAGTGATTGTTATCTAACTGTATAGAAACGTCATAAAATTTCTAGACATCTATCTTTTATGTACTAACGTAAAAATATATTATTAATAATTTGCTGATGATTTTTGTTTGTAGAACTGTGTTGTACAAGTTATTATTTATGCTAAACATATAACAGGCATTTCAAAATAAAGAGATAATACAAAATACCCTGGTAGAACCATTTTCAGAGATATAATTTACCAGAATTTAGATGGATACACTTCAGAATAATCATCCAGAATCTGATTCAGAAGAGGAATACAACTCGTCTTCCGATTCTGTATCAGATTCTTCCAACCTAATAATAACAGGAGGTATATCATCCACACCAATTTAACAATGTGCTTTGCCCAGTCACTTTATATTAGTAGTTCACAGTGTTCAATGTTTTTTCCATATGTTTGCTGTACACAGTGATAGAGATTTAAGCTATAAATTAGCAATTATGTCTTTTGAGGGAGGCTGAGAATTTATGTCATTATTATAATAGTTCTTACATAAACTCCATGCCAATTCAATTGGATTGTTTTGACAGTGGTATGGAGGTAATCTAATAACTTCATGCCCATGTCGTTTTAAAATATTGTCAATTAAGTATTGCTTTTGGTCAATATGTAAAGGTAAAATTAAACTCCATAATTCTCGCTTTATTAGTTTGTCATCAAATTGTACGTCACGTTTAATTAACCATTTCTGTATTTATCGTTTATTGGACGAGAAATTGGGTGGTTTATCGATAAGAACCGAATTATATGGTGCATTACCCATAATTACCACACATTTTCCATTCAAAGCCAAAGCAGGGATTAACTGTTTTTCAACATTGACTAAAAATGTCACCATTGATACACTAATGATAGCCCCTGTCATTATTGTCAGAGTCCAACAGTAAGTACATACTGGTAAAGTTTCATCCAAAAACATGAATATACATTTTTCACTATAATTTCTAAATTGTAAATATTTCCTTTAAAAGGCAATCCGCCGAAATGACATGACTCTTCTCACACAATTTTCTTCCATTCACAATTTTGTATTTATATACCATATTTGTTCATGTGTAGTACAATTTTAAACGACTCCCAGTAAAATTCAGTGCCTCCCTTGCACACAGCAATAAATTATCCAAAGTAAAAAATTCCAAATTTTCTTCCCTGAAACTCTGTTCCTCCCAAGTTAGAAATTCCTTTTCTTTATTCATATTATCATTCGGTTATTGCTGAAGTTGTGATTTTGCTTCGTTTAGATATTAAACACAGTTGCATTCGAAATCTAGCATTATAAGCAATAAATTGTTAGAAATGTTGTATCTGTTTCATTCTTAATACTTACATCAAAGATTTGACCAATTCTTCCAATGATGGCTGTTTTATTTAAGTTACCATTGATATCTTTTATATTAGTAGAACGGCGTTTTATAGCCTCTTTGGTTTTACTATTAGCTAATACTGATTTTTCGTGGCATTTTATTAAGATTTGCCGAAATGTCAACTTGACAATCCCGGCGACCTGGATTTTGACGTTAGTTATATTTTGTAACTAAACTGTTGTACACTGCTAAAATAATATAAATGCAAAGCCTGCTCTGAATCATAAAGCAAAAAAATAGACTATAGTACACAAAACTTATATATAAAGTTTCAACCCCATACCTCTTTTCGTTTTGAGATATTCTGTTCACAGACAGACACTCACACAGACACACACACACACACAGACAGACCCTCACACAGACACACACACACACACAGACAGACCAATAAAAAAATATATGTTTTTTGGGTTCAGGAGACTCTGAAACGTGAAGATCTGTTGAAAACTCAATTTCGAATTTTTGGGGTGAATCCAATACTTCCTTTATTGTAAAAGGAAGTAAAAAAGAAGACACTATTCAATTCAGCAGTATCGGCTGTATCCAATATGTAGGAAAGTGGCCTGAAGGCTATCCAAAAATTTCCAATCTCTAGTGTGCTTTTAAAACTTTCTTTAGTGCAACAAAAGTTATTAGATTCGTCCTACATTTTAAATGCGGCATATGCCGCGGGCTTCAGCTAGTACATTAATAACGCTATTCACTCAGAAATAGAAATAAAGAAGGACAAAATCAATATAAAAGAAAAATAAACATTCAATGACAAAGCATTTTAAAAATGAAATAATAAACAATGAGCTTAGTGATAATGCACATAAAAGTATATTGATTGGAATAACTCCGTTTTACCATTTCTATTTCCTACAGTGGTATTAGCAGTTCATTAGCAAATAGTCCTTTTGTGCAAATGTAATTCAAATTAATTGAAGTTTATTCTGTTATTCAAGTTTTATCTGAATGAAGTAAACATTATCATAAAAGATAAAACAAAAGTTTATTTCTTACATATTTGTTGAATAAAAGGGTTAATATCGTCAAATAATGGGAGACAGACAGAATTGAGAACTTTTAACCTAAAATTATGATTAATGACAATTACAAATGTCATAAAGATTCAAATAGGAATCTGTATTATTGATTTGAATAACCAAGGTTTTCGGTGGGTATTTTAAAAATAACAAGAACAAAACGGGTGTAATAGCTATTAACATATCTAGGAATGTTATGAGTATCATAACTGCCGCAGATGTATTGAAATCCTAGCACGCAGAGCGAGGATTTTAAAACATCTAAGGCTGTTTTGATTCATAACATCCGTGGTTTGTTCAATAGTTTATCGGTTGCCATGCACAGTAATGGTTGCCATGTACGGTAATGGACTATTACCGTACAGATCAGTTATGACTTAGTTGCCAGCCAACTTTTGTATATGTAAACAAAGGTTTAATATCCTGCAATCGATAATAGCTATTAACATATCTAGGAATGTTATGAGTATCATAACTGCCACATATGTCGCTTTTAAGACATCTTGTAAGGTATTTTGTAATAGAATTCAGCCGTCTCCACTGCATATTAGCCGGCCTTCGATTCTCGAAGTTAATTTTAGTTTCATTTTGAAAGTAAAGATTAAAACATTGGTAACAGATTATGTACTGCTAAAATTATAGTAGTGTTTACCTTACAAGGTTTACAACTAAAATCATATTTTTTTAAATAGTATAGTACATGACAAAATATTTTTTAAATTTATCACTAAATTACAAATTAACTTTTTTTTATTTGCAATAGTCATAATTTTATACGCAAAATTATTTCTATTATTATTATTATGTTCCTTACAAGAGTAGAGATTTTACAATCTGTAATGCTCTATACAGGGTGCGGCAACGAAGCGGGAGTGGAAGATATTTCTAAAACTATAAGAGTTACAACAGTTAATCAAGTTGGGCAAGAGTGTGCAGTGCACTTATGTGCTCTCTCTTGATTTTTATTTTCGCCGATTCTAAGGTTGGTTTACATTATTACTATACAACCATTGTTAGGTGATTGTAACCATCGTAACTATGCCTCTATTAAGTAAATGTAGTGCCTGCGATGGTGATTTAAATCCCGAAAAGGAGATAACATGAGACGAATGCAAACGTCTTGTGCATACCACGTGCTCAGGTCTTACTCGATTTGAAATTCAGTGTTTCAATGCTAAAGATCGCCGCTTAAAATATCTGTGCGAACTATGTACCAATCGTCGTCTGGAAATCGCCAAACTTAAGAAAACTATTAATGAAATGCGTGCTGAGCTAGATGCGATTAAAAATCAGCCACCAGCAACTATGCTGCCTCCTGAATTTACTGAAGATTTGATTAGAGAAATATCCGAGCGTTCGAAACGTGCCTATAATGTTTGTTGTTATAGTGACAATGTACTAAATTTCGTTGGTGCTAACAATGAGTTGACCAGGATGTATAATTTTTTAATAGAACACGAAAGAAACATTTTTGATCACTTGGCAAATGATGGTATTTCATGGCACTTTATTCACGCTAGATCTCCGAGTTTCTGTGGTATCTGGGAGACTGGGATTAAGACAACTAAATATCATTTAATGCATGTTGCAGGCAATAGTTCACTTACTTTTGAGCAAATGAATACCTTACTGGTTCAGATTGAGGCAGTTTTAAATTCCCGTCCCCTCTGTCCCTTATCCTCAGATCCGGAGGACTTGTGCGCCTTGACGCCGGCACACTTTCTGATAGGAAGGTCGCTAACAGCCATCCCGGAACCAACTCACCAGGAAATTCCACGAAGCCATTTGAACATTTACAAACGGATCCAAGCAATGGTTCAACATTACTGGTCCAGGTGGCAGAAGGAGTCACCTTTCTGAACTACAAGGCAGAACCAAATGGAGGAAAAATTTTAAGGAGGTACTGAGGACAGGGTCCTTGGTTCTTATAAAGGACGACAACTCACCTACCCTCAACTGGAAGCTAGGAAGAGTTTTATCGCTACATCCAGGAAGTGGAGGTGTGGTTAGGGTAGTGTCGTTAAAGGTGCGCGGAGGTACAATAAAGCGAGCAGTGAATCGGATTTGTGTTCTGCCGATTGAGTAAAAAACATTACACATTACATGGACTGAACAGACACTTAAGTTAAATTAATTAATATTTGGTTTCAGTAGTGATAAGATATTATTGTTATTAGACTTAAGACGTTAATTATTTGTTATGTTTGTTTTGAAAGCAACCTTTCATGGTGGAGAGTATGTTTGCGCATGACTGCCTCTGTAAATACTTGAGGGTACGGGGTAAGTTCGCTTGGGTAAGGGCCCTTGCTTGTGAAGAGGAGTCGAGTTTTTGCCATGTACGAGGGAAGAAGGAATGCATTTTAAAATAAATATACAGCTCACTTTAAGGTTTGTTATTATTGGCCCCATTGGCCGAAACAATATTATTATGTTTGGTATTAACGAGTCTATAGCTAATTTAGCAACAGAACGTATAGCCCACGATACTTCGAAATCTGTTGACATTATTAGGAAAATTTCTACATTGCCGACTGATAATATTCGTATCTTCCGCCTGGGCAAGCAGGTCGCAGGTAATAAGCCTCGTCCAATAAAAATTATATTTCTGAACACCGCTGATGCAGTGTCCGTACTAAAATATAAATTAACACGTGAGGAGCGAGTATCAATTGTTAACGATGAAACGCCAATGCAAAGGGATTACAAGATTAAGCTACAAAAAGAACTAAAAACCAGAATTGATAACGGAGAAGCAGATCTAACAATTAAATATATTCGCTATGTACCTAAAATTGTAAACAAACTGCAAGTTCCAAAAAACCAATAAATACTTTGCCTATTATAAAATTAAAATTTGTATATACCAATATCGCATCCCTGCAAGAAAAATTTAACGAACTCGCTATATACATTGATAAAATCAAACCGGCATTTATCATTATCTCTGAGACGTGGCTTACAGAAAACATAGTTGACAGCACAATACACATCCCTGGATTTACCTTATACCGCTGCGATCGCAAACACAGAAAAGGCGGAGGAGTGTGCATCTACGTGGCTACCACAATTGCTAACTGTAATATTCGGATTCAACCTAATACAGAGCTCTCAACAACGGGAATTGAAACATTATGGCTTGACGTAAAAATATAGTATATTACATACCGAGGAGGAAAGTGCTTCATTCCTGTCGAGAGATTAAGTAGTAACCGAGACACGTAGCGTCGAGGTCAACTTTATCTCGAGACAGAAACGAAACTTTTCATCGTGGTATGTATACTATTTTATTCGCAACCACTTTATTCTAAACAATAATTGGAAAAATTATTATATTATGATACGACAGGTTGTGACGCGCATGAATGGATGAACGAGATTCCCAGTGCCCCTACCTACACAGCGGTCGGGAATGGATCGCGCATAAATGGATGAACGAGATTCCCAGTATCCCTACCTACACTGCGGTCGGGAATGGATTCATTTCCAACCGCTGCGACGGCAATTACTTTTCCGACCGGTTGGAAAGTTACAAGTTGGGAATAGCTCATTTTCCAACTTTTTAAAAGTCAGTAATGATCTTATTACATATATGGTTGCGAATAAAATACGTTTAATCTCATCCTTGCTTGTATATACAGGCCCCCAAGTTCATCGGCTGAAAATGATTGATCGCTTTTGGATACAATTACAAAGGAATCACTCTTATTTTTGTAGACTTTAATTAGCCCGACATAGATTGGAACTCCAATACTCCCCAGAATGGTACGAATCCTTCAGCTCTTCTTCTTAATATATATAGTGATTCTCATCTTTGCCAGTTAGTCAAATTACCTACACGCTATCGCCCACCTACCACACCATCCACCCTTGACCTAATCTTAACTACAGATCCTAATATACCTTCGTTTATTGAATATGATCCACCAATTGGCTGTAGTGATCATCTAACTTTGATAGCTACTGTACAAATAAATGATGATCGTCTAATCAATACAACTGGGAATAATCTAGTAATAATAAACTATTGGGCAGCAGATTATACAGTCATAACGTTTTCAACAACAACTTAGTGTTTGCAGCTAGGAACAAGTTAATTAGCAATGTAAATTCTGCAACAGAGCTGTTTGTTCCTCTAAAACGAAAGACAAAACATGTTGGAGACAAACCCTGGATGACCGATGATATTCGGAAACGGCTGAAGAAAAAGCGTATCCTTTGGGGCGTTTTTAAGAAATGTATATTATAGGTAGACTATCGAGTTTTTCGCATGCGTTGCAACATTGTTTCGGCCTTGATTAGGTCAGCCCGTATCAACTATGAAAATAGCATTGTACTAGGAAGCGCCAAAAATGTTCACAAATATATCAGAAGCAATTTATCCTTTCGCATAACAACTCTGGCACTTCGTGATGATAACAACTCCGTGTGTACAGACCCTAATAAGATAGCTAACCTATTTGCCAAACAATTTTCACGATCGTTTTTGGAGGAACCCCTGGGAAACCTACCAGTACTTGATCCAACCACTCGCTGTTCAAATAGCTTAACCACAGTCAACTTCGATACCTACGGACCAAGTTTTTAAAGTCCTGTCACAGCTCAAGTCCGATTCTAGCCCAGGACTCGATTACATCCATCCCTGTATGTTAAAGAATTGTGCTGAATCACTTCTTATGCCGCTCTCAAACTTAATGAATGGGTCTTTACAACATGGTGCGCTTCCAAGTTCTTGGAAACGAGCCATTGTTATTCCATTACATAAGAAAGGAGACAAACTTGATCCTGTAAACTACAGGCCTATCAGTCTAACTTCGACCATTTGTAAGTGTATGGAACGAATAATAGCGAAGCATCTGACAACTTTTCTCCTGGACAACCACATCATCCCGCAGACTCAACATGGATTCCTACCTGGACGATCAACCGTCACCAACTTACTTAAAAATCTAAACGAGTGGACTAAAGCATTTGACCAAGTGGCCATCGAGCGTCTGCTACTAAAGCTTGAGCATATCGGTATAAGAGGCGATTTGTTGAGATGGATTTCCGACTTGACGAGAGGAAGAACGTTTTGTGTGAGGGTCGCGGATACTTACTCAGAATATTATCCCGTACTAAGTGGTGTGCCGCAAGGTTCCGTTTTAGGACCTATTCTTTTCCTAGCATATACAAGTGACTTAACGCTCAATATCTCATCGAATATAACACTATTTGCCGACGATACCAAATTTTTCGGGAACCCAATCACGGATGGTTTCTCCATAGACGACGACCTTAAGCGACTACAAGACTGGTCAGCGAAGTGGCTATTGACGCTTAATGCCTCGAAGTATAGTGTCCTGCACTTAGGTCATAATAACCCTAAGAGGGAATATATTGTAAATGGCATGATTTTGAAGAGCGTGGAAACCCAAGTAGACTTAGGTGGTTCTGTCTCGAGTGATATAAAATGGAGTGCGCACATAATTAGTGTAGTGAAAAAAGCAAATAGTCTAATATACCTCGTTAAATGTGTGTTTAAAAACCCGTCACCCTCCTTAGTGCTAAAAATTTATAAAACTTACATTCGCCCCCTGTTAGAATATGCTACTCCGGTGTGGTGCCCGTATCTTGTAAAAGACATTGAACTATTAGAGAAGGTACAAAGGTGAGTGACAAAAATTCCATTTAGTTTGCGAAATCTTAGCTATCCCGAAAGATTGTCGAGGTTACACTTAACTAGCCCCGAGTCAGACGTTTGCGAGGCGATTTTAATGAAGTCTTTAAAATATTAAATAATTCTTATGAGTGCAATTTAGATTTTTTCAAACGCAACTCCAATATCCATCTCCGAGGTCACAATCTAAAACTAAGCCGTGATCGCTTCCATGGGAACGCCCGCAAATTCTTTTTATCAAACAGGGTTGTGGAACACTGGAATGCATTACCTAGTGCTGTTGTAAATGCAATGAATTTAAAGGTTTTCAAAAATATGCTTGATGAACACTTGAATGCAGCTCCATATGTTAGTCAAAGTACGTGTAGCTCAACTATAGTAGTCCTATCATCTTATTGTTATTTGTTCTCAGCTTTTTGTAGACTAAGCCTTAGTTAGTTCGAAATTTACAATGTTCTGCATACTGTTATAATTTGTAAGGGTCATTATCGGCTTTGCCGCTTACCCTTTTATTTTTTAATAATAATAATAATAATAAATATTGTGTTAATAATAAAAAAAGACTGCTATGTAGAGGCACTTGCTTTATACTCTTTAGCATCTAGCGGTGCAATGCTCAACCTGGCCTAGTTTCGGGTTACAAAGTTGGACCGTGCCTTTCGTGCTTGCGTAACAACCATTGTGTAAGGTGTGTGTCTTTGTGATGTGTAGACCTTGTTACTCTATCTCTTAGGTCTGTGCTTTTGAGCAGAGCACATTTAACTTGGTGCCCAACTGTGAATGGTCTCACCTAACCCGATACCGACCGCCAAGGCTGCGAAAAAATTCCACCCACCGTGGGATTCAAACCGAGGACTTGCTTAATGCAAGCCTAATGCTTTACCAACTGCGCAACCCGGCTTCCTTTTGCTACATAAAATAAATTATAAAAAGCAAAACTTTAGTTATTTATTTTATGAAACAGATTTGTTCGGAACTAATAACATTTTAAAGATAAATTTGGTCAAACGTCAAAACAAATTATTTGTACTGTCATGTTAACAAAACACTCATAAAAATGTTTTATTTGGGTCAAAACTAGAGTTGATCCTTCCTAATTGTTAGAATTGTCTTTCCCCTATGTATGACATTTCAGTTACATCCTGTATAAACTCTTTAATCTGCAGTTTACAAAACAAAATTAATTATGACTAGATATAGCATGAATATGAGCTTTAAATGTACATACCTATACTAAATTTCAAATAAGAATGCGGTAGATGGCGCTTTGAATTCAAACTCAGTTTTACACTAGAAGAATATAAGTTTGCTTGACTGCTCATGTTTTAAAATAATTTCGTCCTATATAATTCCAATACACGTTGTAGACCAGCTTCTTTTATCCACTATTTATCAGTTTTTCTTTTATATTTTTAGGATTCATACCGAATGTCAAATTGACAATTTTGAAAAAATATTTTATTTTCAGATGGTTGTAATGATGACTTTGTTTTGACCAGTCACGCCATAGTTATGATTACTACTTAGTTCCAACTATTGCATGCTTATTTGAAATTTAGTGTAGTTAAGTTCTTCAATAGAACAGTTTCAGCAGAAAAGGCATTCCACTGATAAAATACAGTGTTCGATATAAATAGATTATTAAATGATCATCATTTTATCATGTTACAATAAATGCCACATGTAGTATTAATATTGGTATCAAATTGAGCGTTAATCTCCATCACTCAACTAATATTCATTATAGAAAGTAAAAAACATAAAAAACAAATTCTAGATACGTGCTTTCATATTTACTAACAAGAAATAAAGCGTAAAAATGGTCTTAACTAAGAGCGCGAAAAATAAAAATTTTAAATCTTCGGATCTTTCATATTTTTATCGTAGAAAAATAGAAATAAAACAATTATTGGCCTGTATGTGCGCAGAAGGCTTACTCGAGTCCAGAATGAAAACACTGTTGTAAGACGGTAGAATCGTTTACTATAATGCGAGATGCTTAGTGCTGCTCATACTTACCGAAGATTGGGCTCTAACTGATTGAGGTTGTTGAGAGCACACTTACTTATAGCCAAAAGGGCAAATGTCCCTTTCCAGAATCACATTAGAGCTGTGAAATACTGTTAGGGCTCAAGTACAGTTAAGAATTACAGTTAGGAATTTTGTCACTAGCTGCAACCCTTTGCCCAGGGTGGTCAGCAAATGCAAATTCTACTCAAGAAAATTGCATTGCTGTGATCGCAACAACATTTTAAAGCAAATTTAATAGGCTGCAAAAAATGATAAGATTTTTTAATTAGACTTACAGTTTCGGGGATAGTTACCCATATGTCAGTTTTGCCCCGCTTCCATCCCTCTAAAACGGGAAAGATGATATGTTATATAATCTAGTTGTGAACCTCGTTGGTCATATAAGCCATTTGCCCCCAGTTTTTCCTTATTTTGTCACTTTTAGTTCTATTTCGACTGTACTATCATTGTGTTCATCACGGATTAGGCCTTATGGTCTGTTCTGACTCCGAACGCCATCTCTTCTTCGGTCTGTCCATATATCCATAACTCTAGTTTTGTATAGGAGAGCTTGTGTTTTAAGTGCGTTATAGGTGGGCTCCTCATTTTTGACGTAGTTGTATTCTGTTTTGGAGCGCAGTTACTTTTAAGTTCCTCTATTATTGTGTCATTATATATCCTGTCTGCTCTTCACTTCTCTTAAGGATTTAATTCTTGCTGCTTGTATTTTTGCTTCATCTTTAGTTGTCATTGTCCATGTTTCGCAGCCGTACAGTAAGACAGGTACTGCCATTACGTTCTACTCTTGTTGTCTTCCGATGTGCCTTTGTATTGTACCACACATTGCTTGGAACAGGTGTAGTTTGTATAACTCGCATCCGCCGTACAATTAATTAATGCTGGTAACATATTTTAAAATATTATTTTAAATAAGCTCAAAGTAATTCCCCTCAGCGACAATACACTGCACCATTCTCACTTTCCACTGCTTGAATGCCCCCAACTAATCTTCCTTCGGAATGCTTTCAAAGTAACTATTAACGGCAATACCAATTTTTTTCTCAGGCAAAAACCTTCAACCCCTTAAATTTCGTTTAAGCCCATAAAACAACCAGACATCAACATCACACATCGCTAAATCAGGTGAGATAGTTTTTAGCCAAAAGCTGGCGAGTGGTGGCTGCCGTAGAGTCCGCTCAACGTAAGATAGGGACAGGCACGTCACAGTTCGGCTGCGCGAATTTTTGTTACGTCACGCGCTTCAAGAATTGGCAGTGGCGTACACGGATACAAGTGAACTCATCGCGTATCCTATCAACTACTAAACCCCCTCCTAACAGGACGCCTATTTAAAAACGTGCCGTTGATAAGTAACCATTGCCCATCGGGATAATCGCCAAACCACTGCGCACCCTGGCAATGATGACATGCCTGTCCCTATCTTACGTTGGGCGGACTCTATGGACAGACGCATTATCATGATTTAATATAATCCTCATCTCTGGGATTCGACTAAACACTTCCCGCAAACATTTTTCGGTGTACCATTTAGCTGCGTCCATCTATGTTACTTGCTTTCACCACGCCCGTGTTTCTGAAAAACATCGCATACGTAACTTTTTTCAATGCTCGTTGCTTTTTGGTTATTGTAGGTTTCTTCATCTTCGTGAATCCACACACGACTTTCTTGGCAGGTAGGTATGTTGAAAAACGGAATATACGTTTCATCACCTGTTACCATTTTGAAAAAAATTTGGTGTCCCCCATTGTTCAAGAAATTTAAAGTTTCATGGTACTCTTACACGCTCTGCTTTTTGAAAAACGGAAAGATGATGGAGTACAAAACGACTTACCACCTTTTTTAAAAGCAAATGATCGTGTATGATTGTGTTAATAATAACCGAGGATCCAATGTTCATTTGTTGCTCTATCACTGCATATGTGGCTTTATTGTCATTTTCAATTATCTTCCCAACTGCGAATATGTTTTCATCGGTAACGACCGTCGGACGTCCTGTTCCTTTTTGATGCTGAACAGTCCTTCTTTCATGTTCAAATTCTTTATACCAGCGGTATACTGTAGACAAGCAAGGCGCTTGTTCACTAAAAGCCGAATCTAAACTTTGTTTACACTCATTCGTGTTTAAACGTTTTTTTCAAATCGTAGTAAATCATGATTCGAAAATGTTCTGTGCTTAATTCCATTATTTCAGCTACAATGTTGCTTCAAAAACTCAGGATCTTCGGTTCTAAGCAACGACATTTTGCAAACTAAACACTAACTGACAACTAAAGAAACAAGCGAAATGAATATCTAAATTTTGTCTTTCTTGTCCCATTAAGTTTTTCTATTCTCAATAACTTTGTAACGGCCGAGTTCGTGTCACCTTGACATTTAATAATCACCTCGGTATTTAACCATTATTCTCCTAGGAATAACACTAAACTGTATTTCTTACAGTGTATCAATTAGCTTAAAACGCATTTGGTATTTAAAATATACGAGTGTCGCGCGTGAGATTATGAGCGGAAACCAGCTGATACAGTCGTCGAGTGCGGTTATTAATAGAACAAAAGCAAGTTGTACGCAAGCGGAAGCGCAGAACTGGAGTTGCTTGCCAACAAGCAAGCAGTGCGTGTCGCCCGAAACCAAAGAGACGCTATGCGAAGTATTATAAGTACCAGCTTGGGGGAACATCTCCGAGACAAAGCAGTTCATAGCCAAAACCTGCTATTCCGGCTGACGTTCGAGCTTCAAGGAAGCCAGTCGATTTTGTCAATATGCGGAGCTCCTGGCCATGTTGCTATGAAATAAAGGCAAGTTTAGTTACTGTAATTACATTTTACGAGTGACTGTATGACCCAGAAAGATTGAGAAAACCCAAAGCCGTAATAAGGAATTAACTGCCATTGCAACGCATTGTGCAATAACTGCAACGAGCCTGGACGTGCCCGAAGGCCACATGCTTGTATTTGCTGAATTAGCAGAGCCACGACAAAGCGCTGAATCGAATAATCTTGTTGACACATCGCTTCAGCTGATTTCAAGTTACTGGAGTCAGGGCCGTAGTCAGTAAATTTGAGTGCGAAATTTAAACATTGCCTGTAGATTCAGCATTAAGCTCGTGGACTGTTCCGTGCTACTCTTCATAGCCCATATATGTATTTCCATGCATGTATGTTTCTTTTACAGAGTATATAACTTTTCATGTAAACTCTTTGGTTTTCATTTCTGGCAGGGTTTGTAAGTACAATTACAAACATTATAGGTGATTCCGAGCAGACCGGCAAGAGCAATATTGACATAGCCCTTAGCTGCACTGAGGTAAGAGTGGGTGTTGTACTTCTACGCCTGAATTAACTAACATACAAAGGGCAATATAAATTCATAGTACAGTATAGTATAGGGGCACTGGAAAAGCCACATTACAATTTGTAATGATACAAAACAAATCTCTTTAATTAATTCTTACCATTTTTCATATTCATAATAATCACATGCATTTTATAAATTCAATAAGACAAGAAAGGCGGCAAACATCTAAATCCGTCTCTGGTCATTATATTCACGTTGATCTAACTTGGCAGATCTTATCCCAGATTCTTACTTAGTGCCCCTCACTAACATATCAACTGTAGTGAACAGGAGAATTAATATATTTGACACCGTCGCCTGCGTTGATAGGTTATCTTAGTGTGTTTGTAACGCTAGCTCCTGCAGCAAATTTTAATTATACAAAAAATGTATTCAATTTGATACATCGCCTAATCGAGCGTTACATCTATCCAGCGCTCGGTTTTCCGATAACGCCAAGGCTCCCGCTATGCGCAAAGTCACGCTGAATAAACGACGGTGTCGTTTCCCACTCAATGTTCACCCAGACCCGCTGCAGCGGTAAAGTTGCCAGAAGGGTATATAAGAAACTCCGCGGCCAATTTTAATCACTTGAGATCACCTATCCTGTCCAGTCTCAACTTGAGTCTTTGGGCTTCCTTTCCTTATATCATTTCCTGATGTTAGAATGTGATAGTTAGCCTGCCTCCTGACATTTTTGACGGAGCCTGACCTAGATCAGGCCTGTCCAACATGTGGCCCACGGGCCGCATGCGGCCCGCCAGGATGATTTTGCGGCCCGCAGATCGAATTCCCTCTTGAGTCCACCAGTTCTGATCCTGTCCTCTCCTTTTCTACCTGGGATCTCCGGTCTGACACGCTAAACTGTCTAACGGAGTAGGTCTCCAACCCTTATCAGACCAGGCTTCAAGGGAGATGACGTGTTGTACTGTCAGCCCGAGAAGTTCAAATCGAATCCCAGGTTTTAACCCTGTCTTAATACACTGTACTGTCTTGCAGGCCTAACTGCTTAAAAGCCATTTCCGATCGCCTAATTTTTAAACGCAAATCCCGGCCCCCCGAGAGATGAAATACTCCTCATAACCTCATTTTACTAATAATTAAACCTGTAACCTGTAGGAATCGCAGCCTCTACCCCGCTTGTGAGCGGCTAGAGTCCTGTAGCTGCCATAAACTCACATGCAGGGCACCTTTTTGGCCATTAAAAGGCGAATTCCTGGACGTTCGATTCCGCAGCTCGCAAATTCCCTACCGGGGGAATGTCAACATCATTTTCCGGCTCAAGGCGAATAAATTCCATCTGCAGGAGTTGACACCGCGTTCGCTCCAAGAACGACGCCGAAGGTACCAGCAACTTCTGCACCAGGATTAAGGAACTAACGCCCGCCCCAGGTAACCCTTAAAATCGCTAAATTCACCGGAAAATTACAGCTTAAAATCACTGGTGAGTGGAAGGTCAAGTTTGCAGGAACAAAAGACTGACTCAGCCCATTTCCTGAAGAATTGGGGTGCGTACCGGCGGATTACCAATAGGGACCCGCAACACTCGCCGGTGCATTGGGTTGCAGCTCGACCCAAGAAACCAGACACCGTTCCAGAAGAACATGTTCATTTTAAATAATGTACAACTCAGATTTATTTTTAATTAATAATTGTAACTAGCTAAAACATTATATTTGTGTTGGTAAATATCTGGTGTTTTAGCTAATCGAATATATATTTGAGTGAACGTATTTCTCCGATTTGAGCTTAACCCGAGGGATAAATCTTTGACGCCCTTAGTAAGGGGGTGAAACGTCACATCTCTATACGTAAATTTACATTAATTCATGTATTTTTTTCTTTTGTCAGTATCTCAAGAACGCAAAGGAATTAACTTAAAGTGAAAAAGATTTTTTTGTTTAGAATCACTTCTAGAACATACGGTGTAAGTTTGTCGGTTACTTCAGGGAACACCCTGTATATCTCTTTTATGTTTCAATGCTTTTTGTAATGTAACCTAAGCTTCTTGAATAAATAAAAATTAGTATTAAAATATACACGTTATATTTATTACAAATCACTCACATAGTCGGATACGACACATTTTAAGATGCGGCCCTCGTAACCATCAAATTTTTTACAGTGGCCCTTGGGTCCCTTGAAGTTGGACAGCCCTGACCTAGATGATAGAATGTGATAGCGTTACTCTGTCTCCTATCATCTTCGCCAGCACCCTTTTTAATACGCATTTCCCTTTAACAATCGAACCCCACGACCGGACGCCGCCAGAATGTTAAAAATGTATTAATAAATGTGTCTTTAGGAAACTTATTGCACATTCCGCATAGTGCAGATTGAGCACTATAATAGCATTCGTTAAACTTACCTGGAGGATACGCCCTGGACGTTAAAAACCTTAATTAGAAGCCTGAAAATCCAGCCTGCCTTTGGGACCGAACATTGGCAAATCCACCGTAGGTTCGCCGAACTGTAAAATTTCACCGGCCGCTGAAACAAGCGAATGTAACTCGGACGAACAATCCGCGGAGCAAATACTCAAGGAGCAACGTGCTGTTTTCTCCCGGCACTATCACAAGCCGCATCAACCCCTTAGCACTCGAGGAGTCTCAGGTATCAGTTAGATCTCTCTTATTTATGCACATATTCACAGCCCGGCAAATGTAAACACGCGACTAACCTCCAAGGTCGTGCTGTGGGGCATCCGTTCTACAGCCCAAAATCTATACTTGGCCCATCACCTGATGCATCCGCCTTCTGTAATTACCTGCTACACTCTGTGCGACGCCAGATGCAGACCTGCTAGGTGGGTTGCAGTTTACCAAGGGGAAAAGAAACACGACCCCCCAAGAATTTGTCATAATGTAATATCTAGTTAAATACATTATACCGTTGTTATATATATTTAGTGTTTTTCTTGACCGTATATATATATTTTAGTTAGTGTGAACACATTTCTCCGATTTGAGCTAACCGAACTCTATAAATTTAGAGAGCCCTTAGCAAGGGGTGCGAAACGTTACAGAACGCCCTTAGGGACATTTGAAACGTTACACGTTTACAAAGCCTGCCAGCTAGGCTGTTTTGACGTTTGATTTCAATTGTTTATATTTTGCCCATTGGCGGTAGCTCACACAATTTGACTTTTCACATTTGAAAGCTTCTGTTTGGTTAAAACCTTTTTGAAAATGTCTTACTGCATTTCTTCATGTGGAAATAGGTGAAACAATTCTTTGGCTCCGCTTATTTGTTTTGCCATCTACCCATATATTTTAGGCCAACCTGTATATTTTTACTTGACCATTGTATTTCGAATTATTTCAAATTTTTAGTCCGCTCATTTTGTACCGATTCTGGAAGGTCCGAATTGCTAGTTATCGCGACGCTCCAGCCTTCAACTGTTTTTCACTTGTTGGCCGATCTGCGAGCATTTTTCCCTGCTTTTCGACGAGGCAACTAGCTTCCAAGAAAACGTTGTACGTGCTTATTACGCTACGACGATTAATTTCGTTTCTAAGGGCTGATAATCCGAAACAGGTACGATGGCGCTTTTCTGTTTGTTTTCCCATAGTAATTACATTTTCTTTAGCTCTTAATTAATATTGTAAAACTGGAAGATTCGATTTGGGACGCTGGGCCGCCGTGCTGCTATAATTTTCGACTCCGCTGGATAATGTCCAGTCCTAATGCTTCAACCTGGGAAGTGATTATGCTTCGATCACGGGCCCATTAAGGGAACTCTTGGCTGTTTGGCATAGCAACCCCTGACCAGTTTTTCCGTCAGTGATTAGCGAGTGCCAGAAACTCAAGGTTAGTGCTGCCCTTGGCGGTAATCAGTATATTCAAAGCAGATGGTTGTCCCGGCCTTTGAATTGATTTGGCTCGGCAGTTTCCAATTATTTTTTGTTAATTATATTTAATATTTGGAATTTGAATTCCGAAACCAAAAGATTCGCATTCACATTCACTGTCATTACTTGATTATATAGTTCAATTTAATTCATGCCTTTGTTTGATATGTATTTGAATATTATTATATTTAATCTTGATTAATGTTAAAGCTGTAATTTTGGTGTTTAATAGGCCCTCTGTAAAGGGAGCATTCACGCCTTTTGAATTCAATAACCTGGGTAGAAAGGTTTAACGATATGAGAGTGATAAGCTTATCCCTTGAGTTATTTGGTAATTACAATTAATTTGAGAACCTGAAAGGGGTTTTTAATCTTTGTGCGTGTCGCAACCTTCGATATATTTACACCACTGTATTATGACACTTTGTTTGTGATTAAATTACTTTCAATGGTTACTGTGGACTTTACAAGACGACTTATTTTTGATTATTAAATAAATGCTAGTCGCTTGTAGTTATTATTTTGAATTATTTGAAATCTTTGGATTTCTGGCGCCCAATTTTTTTGTAGATATTGCAGGGATACAGCTGGTGATTAGAACTCACGACTTAATCGCCGAAATTTGAGTTAGCTCGGCCATCGCGGTAAGTAAAGAATTTTCAGAGCTGCTGTGGTGTATAAACTGTAGGATTTTTTTTTTACTACTCGCAGGTCGGCTTCTTTATCGTTTCATAGGGATACAAAAATTTCTTCTATCATACATTTGCATCAACTATAGTAAATTTTTGTGGCTGAATGAAGGTTGTCGCGTAAAGGAAAAATATGTGATCGATCAGATGGTGTCAATTTCATGAAGTGGCCGTAATTTGCACATTACCGACATTCAGCTAGCTGACATGCTTTATAAAGACGCATTGTTAATCAACGCAGGATACGCTTGGCACCGCCCAGAGTTTGGATTTAGTTTCAGAGCTTTAATCCATGCCACTTCACTCGGAAACCATTCAATTTTCCAGTTATAATATATCTTAGAAAAACTGTCAGTCAGGACGTGTGTTGCGCAAAAAATAAAACAAGTTGTTTTTAAAATATATATTGAAACTGGTCCCCAAATGATAACAATCCACAGACCTAATTACAAACAATTTACAGTTATATACACCATTAATGCTGTTGCAATTAGACTGAACATATGTTCAAGGAAAGGTCATGTAAAGAAAACTACAACAATCACTAAATTTGTACATTCCCTACTAAACGGCATAGATATTCGTATTAGTACACAAATTTTACAAACAAAACGTCTTAGGTTAACAATAATCTCGTGGCAACAATATCAGTTTAGCGCGATATGGAATTTCATATCGGTCTGTCTTTTGTCATAGTTCAGAGAGAGCAGCAGCGAAGAGAACTAAACAAACGTACCAAAGAAACACGTTACACATGTTGCAAGAAAATAAGGTTTAAAACAACGCCCATTAGATGGATAGGAAGTTATCGATAAACACTTGAAACCAAAAACAAAACAAGCATTCACTTAACGTTAACAAATATAAAAGTTTGTATTAAAATCGCAGCTTACAATCTGACATATATTATTTACTTATCGTTTTATTACTTCTTAAAGCTAAGTCTACCCATTTACAACAATTTTATAGTAATAGCAATATGTTCTTTTACATTTACGAAAATATAGTTGTATACTTATTTTAGAGACATTGATATTTGATTATTTATACATACACACAGCAAATAAACTTGCAATAATAATAAATCCGGAGCTCTTTAAAAATAACAATTACACAACGTATCTGTAAAAGAAATTTCTACAAAAAATTACGTAACTAACTAAAAAGCACGTCAATCACAAAGCACAAGGGAACTACCCAGTTTGGTTACCAACAAAGTTAATAAAACAAACCATTAAGCTACCGTTTATTAAGAGCTTTCTATAATCTTTCCCCGAGAGCACAAAATAGTAATGGACATCGATTTTTTTGTTTTTTTTTTAAATGGCAGTGATGAAGACATTTTATATCCACAACCATACTTTTTGACCGCATTCACACTACCAATAAATTTTGTGTTAGTAAAGTTCTTGACCAATTCTCAAATTTATTCGTAATAGGCCAGTAAGTTCAGGCGTTCTTCGTACTCCCACGTTTGACAATTGATTGGTCAAACCAACAGTAATTTACTACAACTTTAAAAAGCATGCAAGTTTAAAGCCGATACATTCTATTAACAGGACAACTGCCATTATGATAAATGAACATGGGTTCGCTATGGAGTTCTGAATGATTGTACTGGCAAAGTTTGTTACTTTCAGTACGAAAAAGCAAATCACAGTAGAATTCTGTTAATAAACAGGCGGTTTAAGAAACAAAGGTTAGCAAATAATAAAAATAATCTACTTACAATTAAAATAACACTAATTAAAAATATGGAAGACTTTAACCTACGATTGTTATTCATAGTATTTGCAAAATAGCTTATTAAAAATATATTTGCAACTTACTAAGACTTTAAGGCCCTTATCGTCATTGATAATTCGACACCATAAACTTAGTCACAAAAATATGCATTGGCACACAATATACATACACGTAGTACAGTTTTTATACATTTTTACAACAAAAATTTGTAGAGGTTGGAATGCAAGGCTACATACTAAAACGTCGTCTAATTTGGAAAGATTGATACTTGCAAGTTTCTCAAACTTGTAATTTTCATGCATAACGTTAAAAATTCGCTGTTTATACATTAACAATAAAAACCTTATTAAGAATGGAAGTGCTCTGTCCATATCGATCTTTCCGCTGCTACAAGTGAGGGATGAATGATCTAAATTAATGACTTAAGTCTTTTTTATTCTATTGAGATCTTGTCTCATCAGCGCTCTGAATGTAATCACAACATACCTGGAGGGATGTCACGAGCTGCACCACGATTACACTCAGTTATCTCTTCGAGATTTTTTTTTGCTCTTCTTCGCGGCCTTTGCTTCGGTCCAGACATCTGAAACGAGATTACTTCTTTTACTTCGTTGCACATTTTGGTTGCAGTGATAAAACTGACTTTGGAGGCTTATTTTGTAATAAATAGCAATCCGGCTGCTTTCAGTTACAAGTTTAAATAAATGAACCTGCAGCATGTGTAAAATGCTGATTTGGAAATCGGTGAAGTAGATCAGCTGGAATTTCCCATACTAAAAATAGTCAAAATACAGGGTATTCAGATAAAAATATTGTAATGATTAAGGAATGTAGTTAAACGAATACGAAAATAATAATTAATATTGTGCTGAGGCTGTTATATTAATAGTAATTTGTATACAAGGCACTGAAGTTTAACTTTTTACCATGAATGTGGATTTAGCTGGCGAGGCCCATAGGGGCAAGGCAAATAAACCACACGAGGAAACTTCGTGCCGAGGAGTCATTATGTTTTATTTGAAATCGAGATATCGCGAAATTACAACATTTTAACCAACTTTTGTAGGTTATGTTGACGTCGGTTGACGTTTACCTATCGCCCTCCTATAAAGTTGTAAAACAATGGATTACTTCACTACCAATTTCTCATATTTTAATGACGATTTCTACGTTCTTCACTGCCGATTTTAAAAGAACAGTATTAGGTACTATTTCGGTCAAAGGGGTAAAACGGAACATTATTTATATTTGATTTATTTAGCAAACATTGTTTTATCTTCAATATTATAACTAAAGTCCGTCAAAATATTCCCGTATTTTTTCAAAATATAGCATAGAAAAATGGCATTTATTTTTTCAAAATATGGCATATAAAATGGCGCTTATTTCAAAATAAAGCATAGAAAATGGTAAGTATTTATTTCAAAAAGTTGAAATTTTAGGAAAAATGTCACAACACAAATACAAAAGACAAAGCAATCTGATAAAAACGACGGGCACAAGGCAAATACGTGGAACGAGGTGCATTGAAGGGAAGGGGGAGAGCTTGGGGTTGTTGTTGACGAGTGGACGTAACGGGATACTTACCTGAGCGTTGAGGCGCGAGACGAGCGGTCACCCCCGCCACGGGTCATCGACCTTAGTACCTGGCACTTACCAAAACTTCTGCATGTCTATTTTGAAATTTGTAAGCCCTTTTGTTGTGAATTAGCCACATAATATTGATTTTGATTGAAATATAGCATTAAAATATAGCATTTATCACGAAAAAGGGCATTTTATAGTATTTATGGCACCAACAAATGTGGTTCATTCCACCCCTTACTACGTGAAACGCCTAAATACGAAATCTGGCTCTAAAGGGGCCTACAGTAAAAAAAATGGCAAAATGGCATTTGACGGACTCTAATTATAACTGATGGTATGATTTTACATATAGAATATAGAGGTTGATTGTATATTATTAGGGAGTAAGGACTTTGTCCATTAACAAGTGATGTGAATGTAGATGCCTTAAGGCCCATAACCTCTCCCTGTTTAAGACTATTGTACGTGGTGTTAGGTTAGAACATGTAAATTGGATAAAGAAAAATCCCATCATTAGGCAACTGTAAAGCAACATTTACAGGATTTTTGTAACAGTAATTCATTAACTGGGCTAGATTAGAGTTCCTAGAAGCCATTGAAATAGATATATTAGATTGAAAAATATTTCTCCTAAAAAGCGCCTTGCATAAAAAACT
This sequence comes from Agriotes lineatus, assembly GCA_940337035.1. Lineage (NCBI taxonomy): Eukaryota > Metazoa > Arthropoda > Insecta > Coleoptera > Elateridae > Agriotes > Agriotes lineatus. The sequence continues at coordinate 24,482 of CALNHX010005997.1, read as the reverse complement.
TAAAAATTATACAAACACTACTTTTCGGTAAATAATAAAAATCTAAAGAAGTAATTACCATTTTATATTATTTTTTCCAATTATGTATAAATCTTTCAAGTCCTCACATAAAAGAATTTGAATTTTAATATTAAGTCTTGGTATGAGATTTTGAAAAATATTTAAAAAATTGAAAAATTTGTTTTTAGCTAAAGTAAAAAAAAATTGTGTTTTCTGGCCTTGAGATTGTTCAGTTAGCTAAAAATAACACTCGAAAAAATTCTCACATATAATATCATAAGAGCATTAATTCTTTCCGGAAATTTTTTTGAATGCGTTCCAACAACGTCGTATTAATTTGCCCAAGCGGGACGCGAGGGCAAATTAGGACGTTGTTGGAATGCACGAATAATAATTTCCGGATATGAATTAATGCTCGAATGCAGATTCGATAAGAAAATCGTAACGACACAAACCCTAAAAAGAAGTAATGTCTACCTACAAAAAATTTCCAAGAAATTTTTGTTGTTGTCTTGGTAACGACTCGTGAACTAATTATTCTATTGGTCATTAATGAGTGTCGTACGATTTTCATTGAAATCTTACTGAATTTCCGAAAAATAGCACTTTTTGGATTTTGAGAATTTCGAAAAACTCCATTTTCTTAATAAATAAAAATCACTCGGTATACAGTGTGTCCAAGATAAGGAGGGACCGTATGAGGATCTCGGTAATTGTAAGAGATACAAATTTGCTTAAATGGGAAGAGTTGCACAATTAAAGGACAAAGTGACTTGATATGATTTTTCGTTTTTGAATTATCTCAAAAGAACGGAATTTTTGGATTTTCTTTTTATTTTTTTTCTGACGTTAATATTAAAGTTAAAGCAAAACTGACAAAACTTCTTTATAGCAACTTTTTATGGACTCAAAGTTTACGTTATCAAATTTTTTATTTGACGTTTCGTCTTCGAGAAACCATCATCAAGTTCATTTTTTTAAATACGGTCCTGATTTTCTGATTCCAAATTTGTGAAACCCTTTTTATTCTGAATTCAACAATGTACCACACATTATGGTTTAATTACGTTTCGAGCCTTTTTTGACCATCATCAAGAAATTTTTGGATACGGACCTGTGTCATAGAACAGGTACACATATAATACGCATGCAAAATTTCGCCTTCATCCAAAAGAAAGTTTTTGAGTTATTACGCCAACATACTGACAGACAGATGGAAAAACCTGTTTTACTTCATCTAGGCGCACTGAAACGTGAAGATCTGAAGAAATCTCGGAAGCTGATTTTTTCGAAAACTAAACTCGTGCCAAGATAGTTTTGGGTGGTTTTCTTGAGGGCGAAGCAAAAATCTGCCTGTTTCTTGAGCTTATACAAGAGAAAGCAAAAGAAGTGGCGAGAAAAATAGGATGGAAAGATTTCAAAGAGTTCTATGGTTTCATAAATTTCGAATTCGATACAACTATATAAACAAATCAGTACCCGGTGAATCTGCTAGTGTTGATAACAATGTTGTGACAAACTGGAATGAAAAATTGTCAAGCATAATGAACGATTAAGATAAAAATATTTTTTAAGTGGTTAGGAAAATTTGACAGAAAACTGGTTAGGCAAAAGCGAAAAGTTCTCCTTTTTTTGGACAATGCAGCTTGTTATATGCATTTAACGTCAAGTAACATCAAGCCACTTTTCTTCCCACCAAATGTTACATGTGTTTGTCAGCCACTCGACCAAGGGATTATAAGAAATTTTAAAGTGTTTTATAGACAATTTCTACTGATAAACTTGACTGCAAAAATGGACACAGGGACTTCTAAAAATGACTTTGAGAAAAAAATTGTTGTGCTAGATGCTATCACATGAATAGATGACATTGTTTGAAATAGTAATTTACGTTGCAAGACCGAAAAGTAGTGTTATGCAGGTCGAACCTAGTAGATTACAGGGCTCGCTTGCGGCTCACTTTGGAAGCTTGGGGAGTATCTATTATTTGACTTATCCAAACAATAACTTGTTTCCATAGTAACAAAAGCATCAGGGACCGGCAATAGTATATTATATACCGAGGTGGAAAGTGTTTAATTCCTGTCGAGAGATTAAGCAGTTAACCGAGACGCGTATCGTCGAGGTGAACTTTATCTCGAGACAAGAGTGAAACTTTTCACCGTGGTATGTATACTATTGTATTCGCAACGACTTTATTCTAAACAATAATTGGAAAAATTATTATATTATGATACGACAGGTTGTGACGCGCATGAATGGATCAACGAGATTCCCAGTGTCCCTACCTACACAGAGGTCGGGAATTGATTCACTTCCAACCGCTGCGACGGCAATCCCTTTTCCGACCCGTTGGAAAGTTACAAGTTGGGAATAGCGCATTTTCTAACTTTGGATCGCGCATGAATGGATCAACAAGATTTCCATTGTCCCTACCTACACAGCGGTCGGGAATGGATTCATTTCCAACCGGCAATCACTTTTCCGACCGGTTGGAAAGTTAAGTTGGGAATAGCTCATTTTCCAACTTTTTAAAAGTCAGTAATGATCTTATTACATATATGGTTGCGAATAAAAGCTTTTATTCGCAACCATATTTTTTTTAAAAGTTGGAAAATGAGCTATTCCCAACTTAACTTTCCAACCGGTCGGAAAAGTGATTGCCGGTTGGAAATGAATCCATTCCCGACCGCTGTGTAGGTAGGGGCAATGGAAATCTCGTTGATCCATTCATGCGAGATCCATTCCCGACCGCTGAGTAGGTAGGGACACTGGGAATCTCGTTGATCCATTCATGCGCGTCACAACCTGTCGTATCATAATATAATAATTTTTCCAATTATTGTTTAGAATAAAGTGGTTGCGAATAAAATAGTATACATACCATGGTGACAAGTTTCATTCCTGTCTCAAGATAAAGTTCACCTCCACGCTACGCGTCTCGATTAACTACTTAATCTCTCGACAGGAATGAAACACTTTTCACCTCGGTATGTAATATACTATTACTGATCCCTGATGCCCATTTTCCAATCTTAAACGGCAAAACGTTACTTTCTGGCAAAAAAATTCTCCAGAAACTGCATATTTTCAGTTAACCAAAGCGTTTCTTAAAGGCAGGATTTAAAATAAAAACAACCAGGTGTACAGACGGACTCCGAAGATGATTGGAAATATATCAGACGAAGATGGTCGGCCACTTTCATATTTGCAGGAATTGTTAAATAATGCTGCAGTAGATGCATCAGCATCTGTTTCCATCAAAGGTTATAATACAGAGATTGGTAATATACTAAAAGAAACTGTTTCGGTTGGTGAAGAAGTAGCACACGATAAGGACAACGTCGAGATGGAGGAAGCGGAGATTGAATATCAAAACAATTACAGTAAAATAAAAATAATAGTGATGCTCATAAGCAAGTAAAAGATTGGAAATCATTTATTAAAAATTAAAACTGATGATAACGATGCTTTTAATTTTGTTAATTACTACAAATTTTGTTAGACCAGAAGTTAATAAAATCAGCTAATGATAACGGATTTTGTTGAGTCTTAAACTTATCAGTTCATTGATTCATGTATGTTAGTTACGAAAGATATAGAGATTTCACTGTATATCAAGAACAGAAGTAGAAAAAGTATAAATAAAATTGTAATTAAAGAAAAATACACTCGAGAAATTAGCAGCTTTTATCAAAGAGGATGAACCAAGGTTATCAAGCTAACACAGTGTATTGCAAAGATAACGATGAATATTTTATTGTGGCGATGCAAATGTAATGGATAGATGAAAAACAAAGTCAGGAAGTATTAAAGCAGGTTCGCATGAGAAACATCAGTAACGGATCGGATACAATAAACTCCAAACTTTTCATTACTTTGATAACAATCATTCTTGTTACCTTAATTTTTATGTAGTGATACTGCAGATTCATTTTCAATTTCTCAAAGTAACATTTTTCAACATATTAAACTACGTAAGGGAATTTGCATTTTTCAAGTTGCTTATAATTTCTGGTAAATGCCAAGTGTTCAAGTAAAAGTAACATAACCTATACTGTTATTTTGAAAGTTTGCGTAACATATGACAGACACCTTGAATGAGTTTCGTGAACAATTAACATAGACAAAGTATTTTCTGCTAAATTTTCTTTACTTACATAAGAGTCACTCTGTATAAAGCCATGTAATTTAAATAAAAACACAAACATTTGAGTGTGTTCCCAAAACTAAAATTGCTTATCATTCAGTAACTTCCCTTAATGTGATCTTATTGCAGTGTCAAATAATTGTTAGAACTATAAAATGACACGTTATAGGGAAAGTCTAATTTGGATATGCCTGGTTTATATATAAATTCTCTTGCAGTTTATTTTAGTATTAAACATTTTAAAATGTAATTGCAACCTTCAATGGATGAAGTCATTTAGATATAAATAGACATTTTCATACAAATTTCAAGTGCAACAACTTAAATAAGTGGAAATATTTTTGTGGAAACAAACAAAATTATGGTGTAAGTAATTACGCCATTAAGAACGAAAAATTGTAAAACAACAAAACCAATCTAATCAGTTAGCAAATTTCAATTGATGAATTATCAAACAACGTGTATCTATGCCAAAAATTGCAACAAATAATATTAATCAGAACGTGTAAGTAAATCAATAAGATAAAGCAGATTACACACGTTAAAAAAATATAGATGTAAAAAATAATAAAAATAAATTACCTCCAAGTTCGTCAAAGGCTACCCCTCCAGCAGGTTGTTTGCTAGTTGGGCTCTCTTCAGGAACATCGGCAACTTCATCGACCGCTTGAGGGCTAACTGGAGTTGCTGGTGGAGCAGGAGCTGGAGCAGGAGCGGGTTTGGGTGCTTCAGGCTCCTTCTCCTTCTTTGGCTTCTTTTCCTTCTTCGGCTTCTTTTCTTCAACTACCGGTATTATCTCCTCGACTTCCTCCTTGGCAGCCTTTACTTGAGCAACGTTCTTCTTGATATTTTCACTGGCCTTGTTTTCTTTATTGTCTTCTTGCAGCTGCTTTTCGACCTCCTCCTTCACAAGTTTTTCAATTTCCAATTTCTCCTTATCAGATTTCTCAGACTTCTTCACCTTCTTATCTTTTTTAGCAGGGCTGTCTTGCTTCTTTTTCTTGTCATTCTTGGAGGGGACCGTTTCCCAACTGCCGTCGTCATAGTCCACTGGTTTCTCATCCTGCTTTGCCTTTAAGTTTTTCTTGGCTTTAACTTCGTCTTCGGCTTTTTTGGGTTTTTGCGGCTCGACCTTCTTCTTGTCCACCTGCTTTGGGAAGTTTTCTTGCTTCTTCTTGGGGGTGTCTGGCGATTCTTTGGTGGGAGATCGTTTTGACTCTTTATCTCTGCTGGTAGACTTCTCACTTTTGCTCTCGGCTATTGGCACAGCAAAGCCATTTGCAGTTTTCTAAAAAAGCACATTGTTGAAGCATGCGGCTGTTAATATCTAAAGCCATATGGTGCGCAAGGTCAATTCACAACCCCTATCGAGGCTGAATGAAAACCAATGCATTCAGCATGGAATGTCGGAGGTTTACTAAGGCACTTACCTTTTCTTTGGGCTTGCGCTTCTTCGAGGTGGATTTTCTATCATCACTGGTGGTTGAGGAGAGTTTGTCAAAAGGTGGTTGCTCAGCTGATTTAAAGCCAAAAGTGAAGACTAGGATTGCCCCGACGAGGACTAGCGCGACGGGGATGTAAAGGGTGAGTTGGTTGTTAGCTAATTCTCCTATTAACTCCATTGTCGACGTGCTTCTGCGATTTGGAAGCCACAAACCAACCACTAAATGGAATCGAGACGATTTTTGGTGACGCGGCCGTGACGCAACAGACACATAAATATAATATGCGCATGACTCAGGGAAAGACAAAGTTGCGCTGCCAACGTTGAAAATGGAAAGTTGCTGGTGAACGACCTCATTCCACTGATTTTTGCCAGGTCCGGCTTAGTTCCTGTTTGCTTTAGCAATACAGGAACTAATTCAGAAGTAAAGTGATTGCCCACATCTACCCACGTCTATGCTAGACAATTTACTTCATGTTTTAAAGATCATTAAAATTTGTGTATAGCAACCACACATTTATGTAAGCTACAATATTGGTTATTTCATGGTATGCCATGGTAATGTAGGTATCAATTAGTATATTGTACAACTAGTTATGAAAGTCATACTTTCCTTGATAAATTTGCAGTTTGATTAGCGAGGACGAAGCCTGCGTTTATCAAGCAAATGAGTAAAAAAAGTTGCTTTTATACGTGTTGTACATGTTATTGTTTGCATAGCGATCTCTTGTAACTTGAAATTTAGTCGAAACGGACTACCGAAATTACAACTGACTATTTCCCACATCTCTTATTATCCAATGAAAAGCCATGCTTTTTCAAAATTCAACCAATCGTGTGTTTTTGTAGTGGCAAAAAATCGAAATTTTCCCTTGGGATTTTGTCAGTTTCTTTTGCCACTTGCATCCACGGCAACCACCAAATATGTTGCTTTAATCAAGGTGGTATTTAAGAAACGTCATTTAAACTGTCATTGCGCATCAGTATAAATGTCAAAATGAACCGATATTTGGGAAATAGTCCACAAAATGTATTACGGGCTCATGATTTTGCTCGGCAAATGTTTTACTCACGATTTGTTGTTTTTTTGGCAATGACCCTCGACAAACTAACTTTGACAAATTCCCTCGCCTTCGGCTCGGGAATTTGATCAAGTTAGTTTGTCTTGTGACATTGCCAAAACAATATACTTTCGTAAAACATTTTTACCGGCAAAAGCATTTGCCCTTAATACATTATTACTGACAAATTCACAATTTAAATAGAATACAGTGCCACCAACCACATAAAAACCCCGGGTAGGGGAGGCTGGCGTAGCTCCGCTTGACAATTACACTCCGTAGAAAAATTATAAATATTCATAAACGCGGGAAATGTAAAATTTTTATTTTAAAATTCATCAGAGGCCTTTTACATATAACAGTATTTAAGTTACTAAACCACTGCGTTTTAAATAAATTCATTGTAACCAAAATAATAGTTCATATAACAACTAAAAATGCAATACATATTTTTATGATAATAAATTGCTGAGAGATTATATAATATAAATATATTAGATTGCTTAATTATTACCAATTATCTTAAAGCCTAATGCAAAAAATACACAGTTTTTAAACAAAGGAAATAGACATTAAGATTATCAACGCCTAGAAAAGCTGAAGAGAGAAAGAATGCTGACCCAAATACAGTATATTCTTCTTATAATGGTCTTGCTTGTAATCGATTCTCTTTTGCAATGGGTCGATTACTGAAGTCCCGAATAAAGAGTCATTTAAATGTAACTTTTGTAAACACCTGGTTCATCATTTCCCTGCTCTGTAATTAGGATGAATATATGTGTCGTCTAGGAACGTTCTTCGTTTTTATTTATTTTCTTTAAATACAGTCTGTTTTTTTGCTTTGTGATTCAGAGCAGGCTTTGCATTTGCATTTTTGTAACAGTGTAGATAGTTGGTTACAAAGAAAACAATACTAGTTATGTCAAAAACTATTACAACTGTCAATGTGTTAACTTATAAGCACTATTATACTTAATAAGAGCTAAAATTACTGAGGCATTGACATTAAATAAGGTATTGCTTTATTTTAAGTACGTTTATTTAAACATGATGATTATCTAACTGTACAGAAACATCATACAATTTATAGACATCGATCTTATATGTACTGATGTACAAATATAATATTAACAATTATTTGCTGCTGATTTTTGTTGCAGATCTGTGTTGCAGAAGTTATTACTTATGCTAAACATATAACAGGCATTTCAAAAATAAAGAGATAATACAAAATACTCTGGTAGAACCATTTTTAGAGATAACATATGGGTCATAAGTTTTGAGAAAAAGTGGCCTTGAAATTTCTGCTCGATTTTGATGTCTGATATATAATCCATTCAGAAAACTCTCGTGACGTAAAAGTCACTATCAGTTGGTTAAAATGAAAAACGCTAGTAGGGTGTTAGTAATTTTTGTATTTTATATTGGCGGCATTTTCAATTTAAATTTCAAGGTTTTGTTTTTTTACCTTCACTTTAACATTTGAATTATTGAAGTACATTTAATTTAATTTGGTTGCATATACAATAAAAGGTTACTTACTAAAGTTATTAATAATAGTAGATTATGTTATTAGGAGTAAAAGTGATACTTTATGTGGCGAAGCTGAAATTTATTTAGCCGAACGTTAGTGACTTCGGACTCGTAATTTTTTCGGAGCCAGTTTTTTTCGTTAAATTGCCAAGCAAGATATTCTCATTAAAATGTCAAGTTTACTTCGAAAATTTAATGCATACACTAAAAATTCCATAAGCCGCCGATTTTTTGTTACTATGACAGCGGCAAAAGTTAGCCCTAACTTTTCCAGCGACAAAACGGAACCTAACTTTTAAAACGGTCTAATCCTAAAATAATTGTTGCCTTGTTTGTTAATTTAGTGACTTCTAAATACCTAATATGTAAATTAAATATGTATTCATTAAATAGTCGTACCGAATTACACTCAAGCTTTTTTTTTATCGAAGTAAACTTAACATTTATAATTCGAGTTTCCTTGCTTTTAGGCAATTCAACTCAAAAAACTGCCAGAAAAAATTACTCGTCCTTCGGACTCGTAATTTTTTCGGAGCCAGTTTTTTTCGTTAAATTGCCAAGCAAGATATTCTCATTAAAATGTCAAGTTTACTTCGACAAAAAAAAACTCTCGTGTAATTATAAGTGACAAAAAAAGCTCGTGTAATTATAAGTGAAAAATATATTTTTCTCCATGCCCATCTAGTAAGTTACACTTACTTTGACATATCCATTGCAGGTAAGCTGATTTTACTGTTTGTTTACTGGTTGTCATGACATTAGGGAAGTAAGTACCTACTCCCCAAGGGAAGTAAGTGAATTGCGTGTTATTACAGTAATTTTAGTTCTATAAGTGATTTGAACGGGTTTGAACCTAACTGATCCTAACCTATTTGAAATTTAAAAACTTGTTAAGAGAGGGGCGGAGCCCCAAGGGCCCCCTTGGAGATGGGCGTAGCCCCAAGGGTCCCCTTGGAGATGGGCGTAGCCCCAAGGGCCCCCTTGGAGAGGGGCGATGCCCCGAGGGCCCCCTTGGAAAGGTGCGGAGCATCGACGGCCCCCTTGGAGAGGGACGGAGCTTCGAGGGCCCCCTTGGAGAAAGACGGAGCCCCGAGACCTCCTTGGAGGGGGCGAAGCCCCGAGGGCCCCTTTGGGGAGAGCGGTGCCCCAAGGACCCCCTTGGAAAGGGGCGGAGCCCCGACGCCCCTTCGGAGAGGGGCGGAGCCCTGATGCCCCCCTTGGAGAGGTACGCAGTTCCGATGGCCCCCTTGTAGAAAGGCGAAGCCCCCAGGGCCCTCTTGGAGAGGGGAGGAGTACCGAGGGACCCCTTCGAGAGGGGCGGAGCCCCAGGGCAGAGCTTAGAAAGGGGCGGAGCCCCGAGGGCCCCCTTCTTTGGTCAGGCGGCGGCAGGGGAAGGCAGGTGCGGGTTGTGTAACAGAACAGAATCGCCCAACGTAATGGGCCTAAAGATGGTGGTAAATTGAATAGGATATTTTATTCAAATTTTTGTTGGGAATGGAGAAAAATGTTATAAGCATGCTCGGGAAGTAACTATCTATAACCAGTCTCGAACTTTGCCAGCCCTCGCTCGCTCGGGCTGGCAAACTCGTTCTCGACTGGTAAAAGCTACTTACTTCCCTTGATGCTTAAATAACTATTTTTATCAGGAGAAGAAATCTTACTGGTTTTCAAATTTAACAGAGACGCTGTATATTTCTGATCTAGTATTAAACTCTTAAAAAGCCATGAATACGAAAGATTTGATACAGTTCCAAACACCTCTAAGGCTTTCCAAGAAGAGATTCATTGGTTGACAACGTTTAAAAATTTTGTTGCATGTACCGAGAAGTAAGAGAGGAGGATAAACTAAAACTACTAATACATTATCTAAGCTATTCAACCTACGAATTTATAACAAACTGCGATTCCTACAAGGTGATCAAAATTTTAACTGACATATACTGTAGTGACACACCCAAATATGCAATAATATAAATAAATAATTAGGGATAATCACCACAAATACAAATTAAATTTTAATCACTTTAGTTTTTAAATGGCACTGCTTTTTATTAGCACTACACTTTTGTTTGCCTTCTAAAGTAGGTTGCCTTATCATGCTCTTTACATTCTATGCTTTCTTGCACTACTATCGTTACCTTTCAGCTGCGTTAGCTGTTTGTTGTCCTCACAATCTACTTATCGTATCATATAACCTTCATAACGCCTCAAACATCTCTGTATCAATGTAAATTAACATTATTGTCTTGACTTTTAAATATTAACTCTGTCAGTCCACATAAATTAAGAGCATTTGGCATAACGAGCACATTTAATGAAAATTATGTTAAACGTAACCCCTTCGATACTGTTTTATCTAATGCAAACCTCTGTCAATCAACTTATAGTTACTGCTAATTATATCTTGTGGATTTATTAGTGAGTTATAATTATACTTTAATGTTGCAATAAACAAAATATTAATTCTGGGTCTTTTTTGAATTATTCTTTCATTTTCGTGACAGGTTATGCAACCAGAATTGCAGTGAGCATTAAACCATCACAATACGTTAAACCTAAAAATGAAATATTTGCTCGTCATTATCTTTCAACAAGAGCTCAACAACAGGTCAGACAATATATCAGTTTTTAAATAATTTAATAAGCGTCGCTAAAGACTGCAATTTTCGGGAAAATGCAGAATCCGGGGCCGATTCCCCTCCTATTGTTAATATTAATTATTATTAACCATGTTTCTCTAATAACCATAACTAAATTTACAAGGGAAGCTAATAAAAGGAGGGGAATGTGCCCCGGATTCTGCATTTTAGCACAATTTTCAAGCTGTGAGCACTGAAGAGCATACAGATAATTTTATACGAGACGCCTTTATCAATGGACTAAACTCCCTTCAAATTCGCCAGCGTTTTGTGGAAAATAATACTTTAAACCTACAGAATGCTCTTAGTCAAGCAAGGGCACTGGAAACCGCTCAGAAACTTAGCTTATTCTGCACCCACATATACTTATGACTTAATGACTTGTTCATCACAAGAAATTAAACCTGAAGTAAATCAAGAGATATTACCTCCCTTATCTCTTGCTGCATCTGCGATGAATGGTAAATGCTATTTTTGCGACAATAAGCGACACCCATGAAGCATGTATCCTGTTAGAGAAGCAGTTTGTGGAGCTTTTTCCAGACAAGGGTACTTTTTTAGTCTGTCAAAATAAAAAACTGAGAAATAAGTTGACTACGGGGTCAGTTGCCCTTATATCTGGATTAATAGCTGCGGAATCTCAATGCTTTTCAAAATCGTTAATGAACATTTTTATAAATAATACTCCAGCTGATGCTTTGATTGACACCGGAAGCTTGGATTCATCAAAGAGCATAACATAACTCTTTTCCCGGGCTATGGTCAAATTTCAATGGCTACAATCTCTTTATGTTCACAAATAACTGGTCATTGCCTCGTTTCTATAAAACTTAAAAATAATCAGACAACCTTTATGAAAATGTTCCAAGTTCTACCAGATTTATGCTCCGATGCCATTATTGGACATGACTTGTTGTCTAAACATTCTAAAAATGAATAAAACACTGCTGGAGCCTGTGGTTTGAAAATATTACAATTCGTTATAACCCCTCACCACACAAATATTTAATAACTGCTAAATATGTATTTCGACAGCCAAGCTGTCATATCAGTCACTGCGAAAACTTACACCGCAAAATGGCAACAAAATGCTTGTGACCAAATCACAAATGGAAGTTAAATTTGGTGGATCAAGACCTCCGTTGTCAATATGCCGTTTGGCTGTAGCAAAAATTGATCCACCGTCACTTTTTGGTAATTTATCTTCCGACTGCAAGTTCATAGCACGAAATCCAGACGACATTCAGAAGAAGATGCACAGTTTATCGGGACAAAAATAGAAAAGCTTCTCTCTGAGAGAGTTATAGAAGAAAGCAACTTGCCTTGGAGGGCACAAGTGCTTGTCACGAAAAACGAAAACCTTAAGAAATGCATGGTCATCGATTATTGTCAAACAATAAACCGATTTACATACTTAGATGCTTATTCTCTTTCAAATATTGAACAGACAGTCACGTCAGTTTCCAAATATTACGAAATATTCAGTGCAGCAAATGGACGACTATATCAATTTACTAGAATACCATTTGATGTTACCAACGTAGTAGCATGCTTTTAACGAGTTATGAGCAGCATTATTAAAAAAGAAAGTCCGCTAGGCGTTTACGTTTAAGCTTATTTGGATGATGTTACTGTATGTGGAAACTCACAACAACAACATAATGAAAATCTACAAATATTTATGGAAGCCGTTAGCAAATATAATTTAATATCAACACAGAAAAAAGCAATTTTCATAAGAAATTGATTAAACTGCTAGGATATTTAATAAAGAAAAAAACGAAGCCAGACCCAGAAAGGTTAAAAGCGCTAATAAACCTTCCTGTACCTAAAGATTCCAGAGCATTGCAAAACTCGTCCAAACTAAAGCCTTTCCATTAATGTCTTAAGCTGTTTCAGATATTAAACAAATAATTTATATATATAAAAATGAATCCCTATTTCCCTTGGTCACGCCATAACTTGAGAACGACTCTACCGATTTCATTCATCTTTTTTTAAAGTTTTCTAATACTTTGTAGAAGGTTCTTACGGAAAGAAAAATTAAGAAAATCCAAAGGAAAAGCCGGAAAATTGGAAAATATCGAAAGTGTGTTGTTTTTATTTGTAGTCACACCTGTGCTTAATGGTTTTGAAGGATTTTCCCCATAATGTCATAATCCGCATCACGTAACCGAAGGCGGAAGAGATAAGACACTAATAGCAATTTATATAATTCCAAATGCTTTACATAAGTCGTCGCAGCCAGTCAGTCAGACATTCAAATTTGGTTTGTGCACAAGTGATTGTGAAAACAATTCCGTGTCGTTTTATAGTGTCCGTTACAATGCCAAAGACACGACGAGCTAACATAGGTCGTCGAAGATAGTCAGCTGCGCGGGTATCTACTTTACGTGCGAACCGCAATGATGACCAGCGCGCTACGGATAATGAAAATAGTCGTATTAGCATGTTTTTAAAATGAAAGAAATCGAAAATTCGAATATCGAAAAAACGTTTGCTGAACCCGCTAATAGCAGGCAAATCGATGTTCGGGCAGGACAACGTCTGTTGGGTTCGCTACACCTTAGAGGGTGAAATGGGGTAAATAAGCCTAAAAATCGATATGGGTGTCGTTATTGAGGTTTTTTGGAACGTTGATTGCGGCACTTATTTTTTTAAGTCCAAGGCGATGGACATGACATAAAATTAAAACTTTATAGTGGTTAAACGGGGTTTCAGAGACAAATTATTTTTGGACAGAACAACGTTTGCCGGGAGGGGACGAGACGGGAAGGGAGGAGACGGGACGGGACTGGACGAGACGGGAAGGGACGGGAGGGACAGGAAGGGACGGGGAGGGGCGAGACTGAACTGGACGGGACGGGACGTGAAGGGATGGGACGAGACGGGACGGGGATGGGATGGGCTGGGATGACAGAAAATAATTAGTCATTATTTAATACACAAATAACGAACCTCGCGCGTACGAAGTCGCGGGTTACAGCTAGAAAATAGCATATATTTTTAAGTCCAAGACGATGGACATGATATAAAATTAAAACTCTATAGTGGTTAAACAGGGTGTCAGAGACAAATTATTTTTGGGCAGAACAACGTTTGCCGGGCCAGCTAGTAAAGGATATTTCCCAATCCGTAGTAATGCCTATCGACCCAAACTTACCCTTTACAGTCAAAACAGATGCCTTAAAGCACACCACTGCTGCTACAGTGAGTCACTTCGAACAACCAGTTGCATTCTTCTCACAGACGCTATCTAAATTGAGCAGCAACATTCCACAGTGGAAAAAGAAGCTTACGCAATCGTTTAAGCTTTACGAAGATGGCGTCATGTTTGATAGGTAGACATTTCCGATTCATAACTGATCAACGATCTGTCTCCTTTATGTTTGATATAAAACAACAGAAAAATTAAAAATGGAAAAATTCTTCGATGGGGTGTAGAATTGTCGTGTTACAGATATGATAACGTATACCGTCCTGGAATTCTTCAAAAACACTAATGGCAATATCATAAAAGCTACTGCTGCATTCGAGCTATTAAACTTCGACTTTAAAGGATCATTGCCGTCGGTAACACGAAATAAATACTTATTAACAATCGTTGACGAATACTCACGCTTTTCATTTGCAATTGCTTGTCCTGACATGACTTCTACTACGATTATCAAGCTTCTCAATCAACTTTTTTCGATATTTGGAATGCCTCGCTATATTCATTCTGATCGAGGACCATCATTTACATCCAAGGAGTTAAAATCATATTTGCATGATAAAGTTATTGCTACAAGTCATACTACCCCATATAATCCTGAGGAAGTCGAAAGGTATAATGGAATAATTTGGCAAGCGATTTCTTTAGCTCTAAAATCCTGATGGTTAAAACCATATATCTAATACTTACTATATTGCTAGCGGCTATGAGTGGGAAACTTGCCAAGGAAGTGAGACAGACAACCAACTCTTCAATGTATAATGGTGAGCTGTGTGCAAGCGCGGCGGCGTCGTCCGGCCAATGGGGAAGTGGGCAAGTTTAAAATTCGCTTCTAAAGGCGGAGTTCGAATTCTCACGCATGCGCACGAGACGCGTTATACTCTAAGTGAGACTATGTCGGCGCCGTAATGTTTTCTGACGTTTCCAGGCCCTACTAGCAATATATGTGTATTATACATATGGTTAAAACAAGTCAATGGAAGAAGTACTAGGAGTCCGTTCTCTTCTCTTTACTACAACTAACTGTACGCCTCATGAAAGTATGTTTCGACACCAATGAAAATCAACTTTTGGAAATTTCATTCCTTCATTTCTTTTGTCACTAGGCCCAGTATTAATAAAAACCCATGTAGAAAATAAATATGACCCATTTGTAGTGGAAGCTGAATAATTGAAGCAAATCCATTGACATCGTAATGATCATATAGAAAGTTTGGATAGATCAGGTAGAAAAGAGCGATCACCAAAATATTTAGAAGGTTACCTGCCTTACTAAAAAGGGAGGGTTGAATGTGGTGTGATAGTATTTAGATTGTTCTTGCTTTTGTTACTTGTTTATTGTCAGGTTGTTCCGTTTTACTTTTACTGTAGTTTTTGTTGAATAAAGTCTTAATTCCGAGGGTTTACTTACTAGTGTACCAGTTTTATGTAGCAAAATTTTCTGCTGTTTAGGTAAATTTTACATTCTACAGATTATTTTAAGACTAAAAATTTATACTCTCGCAGATGCATAACACATCACTTTCCTATTAGAGATTTAATTTTTGTGGGGATAGGCTGTATATTAGGTACTTGAATAAAAAATGTTTATTTTACGGGGCTCCCATACAGGTACAGAAGTAGATTTGCAAAATAATAATATGTAGTTATCGGTAGTTATTGTAAAATATGCACCGAAGGATTGAAATCGCAGTTGTGTTAAATAAATATTATTAGCAAATCATACAACTTTATAAGTATGCATTATAGGTTAGGTACATTAATCAATAAGTAAACAATATTTCTTTTGATTTTTATTTAAAAAAAACTATTTCTTAGGCACAGCTGATCGAGCAAATACAACAACCAAAGGCTTATCCTTAAGTATGTAACCGTTGGTTTCTTTTAGGGCTTTTTGTGCAAGCTGCATGGAGTTTAAGGTAATAAAAGCTTGTCCCTTCATTTTGCCTTCTTGCATTAGTCTTATATCAAATTGGCTTGGTTTGTCTTCATTTTGTATAGGATCTGTGTATCTTCTATAAATAAATTCTAAATCTTTCATTTCAACCGTCTTTGCAATGTTTTTAATATAAAGCCGACATGTGGGAGCTCCAGCATGATAGTTTTTAAACACAGGTACAACAGTTAAGTCTTTTGCTGGTATCCTATCCGCAGCCAGTTCTTCTTCAGTAATAACAGCACTATTATTCGATTTTTCAACATTATCTTCTTGAGCTGTCTTTTCCGGGCTCGACAGCTTTTGTGCAGGTACCATAATTCCAAAAGATCCCACGTTTTCGGATGGCTGAGTTGACTTTTGTTCCAAACTATCCGCCGAAACCTTTACTTCAATCTTTCTTTGAGACTGCATATCTACTATCTCAAAGACATCTTCAGCTTTTTCTATGGGCTTAGTGGAGGCACTTGGTTGAGCAACCGTTGGTTTAATAAATTTCGGACGTTTAACCATTTTCTTCTGAGGCAGCGTTCTTTTCTTGGGTATTATTTCCTTTTTCTCTGCAGTTTCAGGATCACTCTCCAGTTCAGATTCTGACGAAGCCTCTGCTGACTTCAGTTCTTGTTGTGGTACAGGAGGTTCATTTCGAAACGGAATAGTTGTGGGTTGGGGAACTACACGATGTCTCATTTGTGGTGGGTCGGGCACGTCAGAAAATGGTGGTGGCAAATTCATTTTGTTCATAAGATGTAGCACTTGTGTGTAGAACTTGGGCACTGAGGCTAATGCATGTGCGATGTTGTTGATGGTGGCACGATTGGGCTTGGGATACGCATATTTCAAGTGAGGCGGTGGCGGTTGGTGAAAGGACACAGAACTGTTCCAGGCATTTAACTTGTTTAGAAAAGTTTTGAAGTGCTTTTTATTGTTTGTGGAACTATCTATTTGTTTTTGGCGTAACTGGCCTTCAGTAACGTCATGCTCAGCAAATTCAATACACAGCCTATAGTTTAAAATTGATATTTGGTGCAGCCTTAACATAACACTTTTTGCAATTTCCTTGGAACTGAATTTTGCATAAGCAGTCGATTTTTGCTTTGCGTTGGAAGTTAAAATTTTTACTTGAATGGCTCCGAAGTGCCGCAGGAATTCTTCCTTTTCAGGATCTGAAAGTTCCTTGGGAAGGTTTTTAACACGAAGAGTATCATCACACACCATTTTGCTTTGATAATTGTTTTTCTTAATTTAACAATATATTTTGTGTTTTAACCACAAATTGTAATGCTAACTATGAAGCACTACTGATGTTTGATTGGAACTAAAACTAGTGTTATTGGAACTATATATTATGAAATGAAAATCACTAATAATACACACATTTATTGACATCTATGTTCTACAAAATCTGATAATTTACACACAATTCTATTATTTTTATTTAATATATTAGCTATTACTTCTTTATATTCAGTATTCGCTTAAAAATGACATTTAAATTGAACTATAAACTGTAGATTTTATTCTGTATAGTAGTTCAAGCGATCAAATTGTACAGACTCCATATTTGTTTATATTTGAAATCACATTATCGCCCTTGGGGTTTATGTAATAATAATAGTCAATTCTAACTAAACTAAATGTAAGAGTAAAGAGTACCAGAGCACGCGTTGTTAGTGCACCATGTATTGTGGCAGTTATTTTAAAACTCCTGCAAACGAGCAGAAACCTGTCCTGTGCAAATGTGTTGTGCGTTGTGTAACCTACTGTACTCCAATGAGCTGTGTTAATGAAGTATTTCCGTTTTTGCAGATTAAAAATGGTCGGCTTCAACACTCGTTCCAAAAAGTTAACTCACTTCGATGTTATTTTTGCTGGAGCCGCTTCAGGATTCGTAACAAGGGCAACCTGCCAGCCATTAGACGTTTTAAAGATTCGATTTCAGTTGCAAGTAGAGCCCATCTCAAATACCACACAGGCATCAAAGTATCGATCGGTTGCTCAAGCCGTAGCATTGATTTGTAAGGAGGAAGGCGTTAAATCTATGTGGAAGGGTCATGTGCCAGCACAGTTGCTATCAGTTTTGTATGGAATAGTACAGTTTTGGAGTTTCGAAGTTGCTACAAAACATTTAGTACATGTAGATGCAAGCTATAAGCCTCTTGTTACCTTTGCCTGTGGAGCATTTGCAGGATGCTCCGCTACTGTAGCCTCCTTCCCTTTCGATGTAGTCCGTACTAGATTAGTAGCTCAAAGTGAGAACAAGAAGCTATATTCTGGTGTGGTTGCAGCTTTTAGACATATATTTAAGAATGAAAGTGTGATAGTATTGTACAGGGGGCTTCTGCCCACTTTTATACAGGTAGGGCCGCACGCAGGTGTTCAATTTATGTGCTACAAAATGTTTGATGGGATGTATAGGTCTATTTTTAAGATAGATCATTCGGAATATACGTTGATTGGTAGCATGGTGTCTGGTAGTTTAGCTGGATTAGTAGCTAAAACTGCAATTTATCCACTAGATCTTGTTAAGAAGCGAATGCAAATACAAGGAGTTGAACAGTACCGGCAAGAATTTGGGAAAGCTTTTGTGTGTGACGGAATGATAAATTGCTTTCAGAGAATATACCAGATGGAAGGTTTGTTGGGGTTTTTTAAAGGTTTAAATCCTAGCATATTGAAAGCTGTAGCTACGACAGCAATACATTTTAGTACTTATGAAACTGCATGCAAAATAATATCTGATATTCGTTCATGAGGCTGTTTAATCGGTTAGTAAACATTGTTAGAAAAATGTGTGATAGTAGACATTAACTAATATTAATATATCATCTATGGACTATAATTACACCTCATATTGTAACTGATAGCATGGGTTAAATTATTTTATTCGCATTAATCCAAGTGGAAGGCTATTGTTAAATTTTATTTCTGAAATATACATATAGGACATAGAATGTATGTACAAAATCTCCATAAGTAGTAGCTCCAAAGAATTTGTTAATGCCATTGTGTTCGGTGTGTCTTTATCTAGTCATACTAAGTATTGAATAAGTAATTATGCATAGTAGCTTCAGTACATTTAAAGATTGCGGGTTCATTTTGCATATCAAATAAGATTAGAAATTTTCATGACAAAGCAGTAGCTAATTTTACTAATGGAAACTCGAATTTGATCTTATTCTGCGGTACGAAGTCCACAGTCAGTTAATATACGCGCTGACTCTAATAGCCTATACGAGCTAAGACGCTAGAAAAAGCACAGTATTACTATACAAATGTTGCAATGGTTTGTACTGCAAAGGTTCACCCCCAAAATAAGATCGAATTCGAGTTAACCCCTGTTGCCATATTTTTAAATCAATGACGTGGGTTCATGCTTAGGCTTCTAATGTCGCTTAAGAAGTTAGTACGCCTGGAGCAGAATTAATTAATTATACTCTATTTTCTTCTTGCGTTAATTTGATTGTACCATTAAAGCAATATTGATGCCAAATATGATAATACTTTGGATAGTAACAATGATGAAATTCGAACAATAATAACTAGTACTTTCATTATTTATATAGGTTCTCAAATGATTAGGATATTTTTTGTACCTAACGCTATTGTTTATATATTATTACTCATACTCGATTTTTATAATAGTCGATGATTTTTAACGGAGTCCAAAGTTTAGGTATAACTTGGTATACTATTCCTACTACTACAATTTTATTTATGTTTCGTTGTGATTAACTATTATGTAGATGTTACATACAGCAAAATAAGAGATGAACGTTGTTATTGTTGATATTTGATGTACATTTATGATTTTGAATGAAACTAATGTTCCTTAATATTTATCGTAATAGTATTCGACTTTTGCAAATATGTATATGCTTTGTTGTTTTGATTTTAATATTAATAAATCCTTTTGTTGATAATTCTATTTTTTATATATTCGAATGGTTCTTTACAAAAATTAGTAAACAGTAATTTTATATAGACGTTTACACTCAGTGATATGTACTTACATTAGGCAAGTGATTTTAAGGATTTTAGTCACAATTTGCATTGAAGCTGTAAATTTAAATTTGTATTAAATAGACTCAAGTTCGAATCCCACCACCGGTAATGTTTTTTTAAATTTTGAAAATTGATGTAATTTTCATTACCAAGTATTTCCTTTTGCTGTTTTAGTATTATTAGGAACGTGGAGATATTTTTACAGCTAGTTGCCTTTTGGTCCAAATCATATGCGACTGGGCTCGTATGTATCTGCATGATAACAATCATTTCGAGGCTATTATTGATTAATTGTTAGAGTAAAACACTGCCAAATAGTACATGCGGGTTGAATTATAAGCAATGCAATGGAATAGGGGTCGTTGTGCAAACATTTTTTCATTTTTTGTATCGCCATCACATATAGTCTTTAGGGGCTCAGTTAGCTCCTTAAAGTCAAAATTAAATTTTAGAATGAAACCCAGAAAAAGTCATAGGGAAAGTTTTGGAGATATAGCTTTTACAAGTAGACCTTTGAAATCAATGTATGTATCTGCATAATAACAATAATTTAAAGGCTCTTATTGACTAATTGTTATAAATATATTGCAATGAACACTTTTAAAGCCTCGAAAATTATGATAGTAATTAATAGCATTTCAAGCATTTCAAATAGTATTTTATAAAATATTCCATAAATGTGCTAGTTTAATTTTTGCAGATTGTATGAATAGCATTGACGTAGAATTATTAATTTGTAACAACGGTATTAAAAATAGTATTAGCCTTGATTGAAACATAAAATGTAGTTAGTCAGAGCAAGCTTAGAAATAATGTAAGATGAATGTAAACAAAAGCAAGGGAAAGCGAAGCCAAGCTGTGAGGTGTGTTATTTTGGCTTCCCTACAAATAATCCATTTAAAAGCAAATAAATACCCATTTTTTTCCAATTTAGTGTTTTATAATTAGTGCAGTGTCTTTTGGGTAGGCTGAAGAAGGGTTGCTTTGATTCATTGCACCCCTATAGGAGTTTTAAAAAGTGTTGAATAGTATTTCGAGTGGTAGCTGGTATTCCTGTGGAAGTTTTTGGAGCTGTTTTGAGGTTAGCATAGCCCTGAAAGCGGAATGGAGCCTGCCACATTCGTGGTGAGCAGTGAGGAGCCCTAGGACTGGGGCAAAGACGGAGTTATAAGCAGTTTTGGATTGGTGCAAGCTGCAGACGGCATTAGAAGAAGTATATGGCTTGTTACACCAGGCCAACGGAGAGAAAGAGGAGCCCCTGTCCGTGGTGGGACTTGCTGTGGGGACGCCTGGTGTCATATTTGCATCAGGGAAGCCAAATAGGGTTAGAAAGTTATCTTAAAAATAGAATTTGGTTAAATTTTTAAAGTGGCATCGGTTTTGGTATATTTACGGAAGAAGCGCATGGTGAGTATTTTGTTGTGGCGTCTATTTACTTACGTTTGTTAAATCACTTAGGCTACGTGCCCTTACGTAATCACTGATGTAATTAATAATACGAAGCCAACTTGTTTTGATACATTGTGTGGTTGGAGCTCTATGTTTGTAAAGTAGTTCCCATCAGTTGAAATATCTAATTTGGTAGCGGTCCCATTGAATAAACAAGAGACAAGACCTAGTGCTGGTTATACACTCGAAGACAAAAGAAAAAATGATGACATACGTCAACAACTAAATCTCTACAAGATTAATAAAAAAATTACAAAATATAAACAAAAGTGGAAAGATCACATAGAACGGATGAAGATAAGCAGGCTACCGAGAATATTTTATGAGTACCGAGCAAAAGACAAACGAAGTTTAAACAGATCGTAGAAAATGTGGAAAGATTAAGACTTCCCGTAATAAACGAAATAGAAATAATTTCAAAGCCTACAGAATAAGAAGCGAAGAAAAACATATTTTTAAATAAATTGAAATGAAGCTGAACTTCGGCTCTATGTACACCATAGTACGCAATTTCGTGCGTTAAAAAAACCGTTATCAGTAATTTTTCAAAGTTATGTCGTAACTTAATTTTTCTACGATCGTGTCAAAATGACAACTTTTTGCACAGTTTCTAGTGTCGAAAGTGACGTTTGTAGCACTCTGAATATTAGCGCCCGAATTACGTCTTTTTCGCACGTTGCCATTAGTGGTGTGTTTTAATACTATATTACTTTGCTGTAAGTTTGAATGTCAACATAACCTAGAATATCTAACACAATATGACGGAAAAAGTCTCACCTAACTAAGTTATATATTTCTGTTGCGATCGTAAAAAAAGTAGCGTATGATATACAGTGAAGTCCATTTATAATGCAATATGGCCATATTGCAAGGTAAATGGTCCGCCCACTTTGTCATTGAAATATAGGCACCCCATTACCAAACTACCAAGAAAGGTTAACCTCAAAATAAAACGTGTTCATAGTTAAAAACAATTATTTAATAACGAAAATGAATTATAAGTGAAGAAATAGAAACAGCAGCAAGCAATTACGAGTATTATAATAACTGCTCGAAGTGCCCACCTTGCACTTCCAAATAGAAAGCCAAACAATTGTTAAATTCTGTGATCGAATTATTAACGAAATTAACAGGTATGTTTTGACATTAATTAATTAATCTCTCTTTTAATATATCGATGTTTACAACTGGCTCTACTGTATACATTTTATTCTTCAAATAACCCCATAGAAAAAAGTCATTTGGGGAGAGATCGGGAGACCTGGAAGGCCAATTGAAAATGCCCCATCTTCCAATCCACAAAGGAAATGTGGCGTTAAGATAATTAACTACCTCCCTGGTACAATGAGGGCGGGCTCCATCCAGCTGCAATATGATGTCATGCGTTTCGATATTAATATTAGCATCTATGATTGCTTGAGGTAGCTGCACTTGTAATAGATGCAGGTATTTGGCACTATTGGTCCTATAACCTTGCCGTATATAATAACACACCAAGTATTTACAGATTATCGATACTGTGTATGTGATTCTTAAAATGCATGCAAATTCTCCGTTGACCAATACTTAGGATCCGGGAAACAGTGGATAATATTTAAGGAAAGCAGGATTAAGAAGACACCTACCTAACGTTTTGAGAATTTACGATCTCAAATAAACGAAACGCGCATTCATCAGAGAACAGCTTGTGATTCAATAGAATGTTTTTATTAAATATTCTGTTCATTAGTGTTTTACAAAACACTGTTCTATTTTCAAAATAATTTTAAAGAAGCTGTTCATAGTTGCCATATTTGTAACTTTTGTATTTGTGTTCATGAAGTATACGAATCACCGATGTCTTTGAAAGTCCTATCTAAATAATTTATTGTTTAATTTAAAAATAAAATAATGTGGAAACTGCAAAATCCGGGGTACATTCCCCTCCTATTGTTAATATTAATTATTATTAACCGTGTTTCTCTAGTAACCATAACTAAATTTACAAGGGAAGCAATTAAAACGCGGGGAAGATGCCCCGGATTCTGTAGTTTAGCCAATAATGTAAATAGGGTAAATGGAAGTGGTATAAATAGCTGCATTTTCAGTTTAGAAGCAATAGTGCAAAGTTCAATAAATCTGCCTGACATCATTTTGAGTAATTTGCAAAAATTTTCTATCGGATAAAAAAAACTGATTGCGCAACAATACAAGAAGTTCATTTAATTTATTGCGTTTTGTATGATAATGTTATAACAATCGATATTAGCAATAAAACTAATAGTTACTTGATTGGCAATCCCTTTAGTAGAGATATTTTTATTTTCTGTAATGGCTTGCAACACGTTTAATTGGACAAATTCATGTGTTACTGTTCTACGTCGATGTTTTTTCATGTAGTGCCAGGCAGTCTGTACTTGCAAATTTTCTAACTGTTCTTGACATTGTAGACACATTAGGGACCGGTTTGCTGGGATATTTTATACTAAAATGATTCCTAACATTACCTAATGATAATCCGGAGTGAGACATTATACATATTTCTATTTTTTCTCCGTCTGTATAAATCATGTTTAATAAATCGTTAGTTTTAAATCTTATTATTTATTAAAATTTAAAAAAAGCACCTTGTATAATTTGACAGGTGACAAAACAATAAATAATAGGTAAATGACATTTTTAAATTAATGTATAATGGGGTGCTTATATTCCAATGATAAAGTGGCCGGACCATTTAGCTTGCAATATGGCCATGTTTATAAATGGACTTCACTATATGTATATAAGTGCCATTAAAGCGCCAGCGACGTTAAAAGCACTCCGCTTCGGGTCGTGCTCTTAAACTCGTCGCACCTGCTTTAAAGGCGTACTTATACACTAGCATCATAATATACTATTATGGATTGCGTATGCACACAAACTCACTTTGACAACTGACACTCAAGTGACCAAGCGCGTTGAATTGTGGGTAGAGAGATGTAATAATTACTGACAGACAAAATCTAGTTTAAATTCCTCCCGATAACGTGTTTTTAACGTACGTTACATTAGGCCAAATGATTTGAAGAGCAT